>JAVSBT010134431.1:0-24690 GCA_033118115.1 Pharyngocirrus eroticus
CCCCACCCCCCCCCCCTCCTTTTTAATTCTTTGGGGAGAGGGTTTGGTTGCACACCTCCTCCCTTCCTTCAGCAAAATAGAGGACGACAACTTTGGTTGTTTTACATTTTTTTGTCAAAGTCTAACCTTGTCAATGTACACAAGGATTTTAACATTCGCGCAAATATCAATATTGACCAATCAGAGTAAAACTTTGCTTGTACAAGTCTTTTCTTAGCAGCGCTTTGATTGGTCCAAATTTTTACCACTACATGGCGTTTTAACTAGATGTTGTGATTGGCACACAAGAAGATATTGACTTAGTAAGTTTTTACATTGTTACTGCAAGAAATCTACTCAAATTACTGAGTTAGTTCGTTGTTAATCAATTAAACTACCCATTGTCACAATTTTTGTTCTCCCCAAGGACCGTCACATTCAAAAAGATTGATATTTCTTCACTTTATGATTAATTCAATAACGATCTCAGGATCTGTCTTTATTATCACTCAAATCGTTTGAACTGATTTAACCTTCTTTGATTCTCATTGTCACTAGATTCGAATATACTATTTGAGCAAGATATAGAACGTTAACTGTACCATAACATTTGTGTGTGTAGAATGAAACCTACTGAATTAATTATATTGCTTGACATTTTCAGAAAGGATGATTTTATGTTTTCATAATATTTTATCAGTATAAATATCCTGACGTTTTCCTACTCCATCATTGAGCAATTCATTGAGCAATTTATCTGAATTGCTAAAATAATGAGTGGCACCAAAAATACAAAACCACAGGCTCTACAATAATTCAGTTCTAAATTATTCAGAAGATAAGTTCCTGGAGCATTTGTTATAGCTCAGGACAACTATGTCGGCCGTCTTGCTGTGATGAATGAGGGCAATTTAGTTTGGTTTACTGATTTTCTTTTTCCCCCCTTCTTACTAGCAGTGAAGAAAAAGGATAGCATACCATAACATGGCTTCTGAAAAAAAATCACCCCTGATGCCAACTAACCAACAAGCTGGCACTAGCCAGCAAGCTAGTAGTGTATTGGGTGCTACCAAGTTTAAAGATTTTACTACAATGATGGAATGGAGAAAAAGAGTTAAAGCAGAATACATGAGACTTAGGCAGCTAAAAAGATTTAGAAGAGCAGATGAGATAAAAGTATGAACAGCATGTCATATCATTCCCTTTTTATTCTAAGTAATTTAGAAAATAGTATTTTCACAGGAGTTTACTATCAAACAATGTATTTAACACACACAATAATCAGAATGTTTTCTTTCTTGCAGGGAGCCTTTGCAGCAAATAGAAAACATATCAACGAATTAGCAAATGCTCAGAATGAAAAACTCTCAGAAGAGATTGGTCATTCTCTGCATGTTCCAGAGACCTTTAGTCATATACCAGTAACAAGAAAGGTAAAAGCATAAACATGTAAACGTTTAGTCTAAATCCAGTAGCCAAATCAGATTCAATGAATTAATAGAATCCAGCAAATTGTTCGTAAATCTATAAAATAGTTGTTAGGGTAAAAAGTGATTTGTATTTTAAAACCTTATTGTAAAATTTGTTTTTGAAGTTAGTTGTATATGACTTAATTCTTCTCTCTTTTTCTTCCATCCTTTCCAGTGTTCAGTGCACACATGCATGCAGGCCCAAGGAGACCAGTATACATCTCTTAGGATACTGAATGCAATGCCATCAGTACCATGCATGTATTCATGGGCACCTGTACAACAGAATTTTATGGTAAATCCTGAAATGTTTATCTTGGCGAACATTGTTGAGAACATATTTTTTTTTAAATGAATCTAAATCAAGTTGTCAATTTAGAAATGTCATCCAGGGAAACTTGTAAGAAAGTTTGTAAAGAAATCCCTGCTATTTGAAAGGTCAAAGGGACCTGTCCAATTTTTTTTGAGTTTATTCTACATACATGTATACAACCAAATATTAGAAACAATTGTTATCAATTCTCATTTTTTTTAATAATTACCAACCTGATGAAACTTTTCTTAGGGACCTGCCAATTCTTTTATAATGGCAATAATACCCTAACCTCCTAGTCTCTTGCCTAATTCTACATTTTTGCTAATAGCTTCAATAAGTTTTATAGTTTCTTTTGGCTTTGATATACAAACTATAGGGTTTCAACATGTTTTTATTCAATTTATAGTTCAATTCTGGTAACCAATTTTTGCAGACTGTTTGAACTCAAATTGTGTGAGTGCTATTTTCATAGGAGTTTAAAAAACAGATCCATAGTTCAATCATAGTTACAATCTGTGATGAAATCTTTTCAGGTGGAGGATGAAAAGGTCCTTCATAACATACCTTACATGGGCGATGAGCTGTTGGATCAAGATAGTTCATTTATTGATGAGCTCATCAAAAATTATGAAGGCAAAGTTCATGGAGAAAGAGCGGAAGCTTTTATAGAAGATGACCTTTTTATAGAACTTGTAGATGCTCTTTATACAAGCTATCCAGATGCTGCTAATGACATAATCAGTGATTGTAAGATAAAAATCTTTAGATACTTTTACCCATATCCTAGTATTAGGTTGCTTTGTGTCTGAAACATTATGTAGTAAACTGTGCAAAAAAGTGTAATGCATCACTTTTATAAATGTTAATGACTTTTTTGTTACTATGATAATACATGAATTTCTTTTTGCAATGTTAAGACATTTCATGAAAGCCAACTGACATCTGTTAGCTTTTATTGTGGATTTTTTAAATAAATTATTATTTTACAAGGTCATAATTAACCTTTTCTATTTTTCCTTTTTTTTTCCTTTGACAAGTGGATACAGAAAGTTCTTCAGTCCCCAAAAACATAAATTTTCCGAGTGACACTATTTTTGATGCCATATCAGTTATGTTTCCTGACAAGGGAACTTTACCAGAGCTAAGAGAAAAGTATGTATTAAAAAATATTATATAACGTTGGCTCATATAACAAAAAGGTTTTGAATGAAATTGGTATAAAATTTATCCTCACAATTTTTTATTTTAAATACAATACATTGTTAATGATAATCTCTATTAACTGATCATTTTTAGATACAAAGATTTGACAGAAACGAAAGATCCCCATGTTCTTCCACCAGAGTGTACCCCTAATATAGATGGCCCTGAAGCAGAGAGTGTTCTCAGAGAGCAGAGCATGCATTCATTTCATAATTTGTTTTGTAGAAGATGTTATAAATATGATTGTTTTCTCCATCGTAAGTTATTTTGACAGTAAAATGAGGATGATTTCTGAATACCTCTTTCTGTTAGTGTACATAATTACTTTTTTAAATTTATGAAAAGGACAGGGACTGTAGGAATTTCTACTTTAACTGTAATTATGTCAAAAGAGCATATATATTGCTAAATTTTCCAAAAGATCAGCCAGACCTTTTGTGTAAAGATGTCCCCTGGACAACTACTAATTTGCGTCCTGTGCCATATAACACTCAAGTTTTATAAACCAAAAATAAATGATATTTGATTGAATGTATCTAATTTGATATGAATCTCTTTTTGACATATATTCTTCAGTGTGTGTACCATGGTGTTCCTGCTAATGTTACTTTATTTTTATCTTGTATCATCTTACAGCCTATAAACCAGGTCCAAGTATGCTGACAAGGAAAATGCCAGAAATGAAACAAGACCCAGAGCCTTGTAGTCCAGATTGCTATTTACATACTCAGGTACGGCCATTTGCTAGTCCTAAAAGTGTCAAAACTAAATTCTTTGGAGTGATTCATGTGCAATATAATAAAAATAATAATTCTTGTAAACGCACAAGCTAGTATACAATTATATATTTATGGTGATTTAAAGATCCAAGGGTTAGGTATATGAAAGGTTCTAATGATGAAAGAATATTTGACGAATAGAATGTGTATGACTTGCATGACCTAAAGGGGTACAATTGCTCATGTGGTTGGTAAAGAGATATAGATTGTATTATGTCATATTGGTTTATTCAGTTGCATATTTTCAATTATTAATTTTGTACAGCAAAAGCCAATGACCCAGAAAGAAACATTGGAAGAAAGACTTGAAAGACAAGAAAAAGGAAGCAGGTCCAACAGCCCAGTCCCAAGGGGACGCAAACCTAAAAAAGGCAACAGCAGTTCAGCTAGTACATGTAGTGAAGACACCTGTAGTGAAAGGAGTTTAGATCTGAATGGTAAAGAGATTTTAGAAATTATGTGAATATACATGTGCAAGAGATAAATATAGGGCCAGTTGATCAGGTTGTTTAGATGTATAAACAAAAATGCAGTCTTACCAATATTAGACATTTTACCAAAATGTTTGTGTTTGCAGAGGAGAATAAAGGCTATATCAAATTGAGCAAACTTTTCATTTATGTTGCATGGAGACTTTTCTGTCCTCTCAGTAGAACATTTACTGGGAAACATACAGTATTTGGCTTTGTAAGGTTAAAGTCAATCTGCAGTAGTACATATTATGTACTTATACATGTAAATGCCTTTCGATACCTAAAAATTCTTACCTTTTTTTTTTAGATTTCCCTACCCAGAGCAGATTAAACAGTAGTGAATGGTCAGGATCTGAATCTTCTATGTTCAGAGTTTTACATGAAGTGTTCTACAATGATTACTGTGTTTTGGCTAAAATGCTGGAAACCAAAACCTGTAAACAAGTAAGTTTAATTCCCCTGGTGTCATTTGATTTGATTTTGTTCAGATGATTGTCACTGTATCGGTATTATTTCTGATAGTATAAACAAGTAGATTATCTTACTTTGTAACTTTATACTGAGGAAGGGTAATGTAACAGGTTGGACTTTTTATCTTTTTGTGAAGACATTATTTTATAATTATAACATTTAATTTGGGTTGCAACAATTGCTACTGTTACAATTGTTAGTGAAATTGAAATCTCTAAATTTAGATCAAAATCATTGTCAATAGAGGCTGAATAGTATGGCTAGAAATTTGAGAATTGATGTATCATGCTTGACCATATTTTTTTACTTTACAGGTTTATGAGTTTGCTTTGAAAGAAGCAAAGCATATCCCTAAACCACAAGATAATCAAGACAGTGAACCACCTAAAAAGAAAAAGAAAAAACATAGGTATGTGAAAAATGGGATGGAATACAAACAGTTAATACATTTGCTTTGTTTTCATATGTCAATAATTTTCATTCCTTCTCAAATATTTGAAGATGGCAATAGGATTTTTAATGCCTATTTGTTACGCAACTAGGAAATAAAAAGCTGTGAGATCTATTTTTTTTAAACTTTTGCTTGTTTATATTTCTATTGGTTCTTTTTTCACTGCTTTGATTGTTTCTAATTTATTCACACTTATTGATCATATGCTCTCATGAATAGGTTGTGGTCAATGCATTGTCGGAAAATCCAGCTCAAAAAAGACAGCACCTCCAATCATGTGTATAATTATATTCCATGTGATCATCCAGGAAAGCCTTGTGGGGAAACCTGTCCATGTATAAACTCACAAAACTTTTGTGAAAAGTTCTGTCAATGTAGTCCTGATTGTAAGTCGAAATTGTTTTTTTTTCAACCCAAATGAATTCAATGCATGTAAACTATGGATAAAAATAGGCTTTTCTTTTTGCAAGTAAATAATAGATGCAAAACCACCACCCGATCGTGTAAAATTGAAGGTAAAATGATGTGTCATTACCAGCTGATTTTAGTGTTCATTCTATAATAGGCATAATGAATATTCCAGAATCTATTAATTGATCTTCATTTTCCCTAACAGGTCAAAACCGTTTCCCAGGTTGCAGATGTAAAGCACAGTGTAATACAAAACAGTGTCCATGCTTCTTAGCTGTTAGAGAGTGCGACCCAGATTTGTGCCAAATGTGCAATGCAGGTAATAACGTTTTCGAGTTAATGTAACTAAGTAGCAGAACAAGTGTGAAAAATGTTGTGGTTATCTTATAGAGACAAATGTGTTTAATTGCAAATTTGCCATAGGGTTATTTTTATACTTCATCAATTGTTCATGGATTATTAGAATGAGTTTGGCATTTGTTAATATCTTTGTATGTGTACATGATTATGTAATCCTTCTATTTTTCTCTTACTTTTTATTTAAGATCAACATGACATTAACAAGGTAACTTGTAAAAATATTTGTGTTCAGAGAGGCCTTAGGAAGCATTTGCTCCTTGCCCCTTCAGATGTGGCTGGCTGGGGGATATATATGAAAGTATCTTGTGATAAGAATGAGTTCATCTCAGAATATTGTGGAGAGGTAAGATTTACTATTCATTATTTTGTAATTCAAATTAAGTCATTTTTATGGTGTTTTTGTACATGTAAAAGTGATGCTTCAAGCAAATGGTATGGCCATAAAACCTTGGAGTCAACATGTGTTGGTTTGTGAGAATTGACTTATAAACTAGGAAATACCATAATTATGAAGAAGTGATTCAAGGTTTGACTAAATTTGGTATATATTTTTTATAATGTTGACTTGCTATGTCAGTTAGTATCTTTCATATGGACTATTCAGAGTGATTTTATAAGCCAGCAGTGTGGAAAAATGTCATGCAAATCAAAATGGCATAATTCTCTGAAAACTTGATTCTCTTTTGTGTTGATTGAAATTTGTGCAAATAGTTTCTCTTTTTTCTCCATTATGTGTAGATCATATCACAGGATGAAGCAGATAGAAGAGGCAAAGTGTATGATAAATACATGTGCAGCTTTTTGTTCAATTTAAACAATGGTAAGTTGATTTTACAAATACATTTCTATTATGCAAATTGAATAATCATGATACAATACAGGCTAGTCTAAAAAATCAAAATCCAACACTGCTTTGGTAGATTGTTTGAGGTTTTTGATTTTAGTGATATCTGATTTTTGTTGGCATATTCTGCTGTCTATATTCTGGTTGTTTTGTTCACAGAACAATAGAATGATGTTATGTTAATCAGGGAGGATTTTAGTGACACAAAGTTTAATTGCATGTTTAGAATATTGCATAGCAGTTTGTATCTCTACCAATGTTAAATCTGGTGAAATCTGCATAACAGTTTGGTAATTTTGTGAAGCAAACTGCTATGCAGGGAATAATTTAGTGATTCAAAGTTGCATAGCACTTTTAGGATTTTGCATAGCAGTTTGTATCTCTGCAATGTTAAATCTAGTGACATTTGTATAGCAGTTTGGCAATTTTGTGTAGCAAACTGTTATGCGAATCAAGGTAAATTATTCCCTGCTATGCAAATCAAGTTAAATTAATCACTGTAAATTGTTTAATTTTATAGATTATGTTGTTGATGCCACAAGGAAGGGGAATAAAATTCGTTTTGCAAATCATTCTGTCAACCCAAACTGTTGTGCCAAAGTTATGATGGTAAATGGAGATCATAGAATTGGCATTTTTGCCAAGAGACCCATTCAAGCAGGAGAAGAACTATTTTTTGACTATAGGTTTGTAGTTATTCAAATCTTGATGCATGAATATTTTCAATTATTGAATTCATGTTTTGTTAACTATGTTCATGAATATCACAAATCTCTTTCGCAGAAAACTGTTCATATTTTATTTCTGGAAATAATTTCATGGGGCTGGTTGATTTGATTAGATAACTTTTTATTCCACAACCACTAAATAACAATGTACCATTTACTACATAAAACTCCTTCAGGTCTGAATTAGTGTGACCAAAATATTAAGCTTATGTAGTTGTAATGGAAACTTGTTTGAATATTATTTGGAAGTGTCCTTAAATTCTACTACATTAATATCCTAAGAGCAAACATGCTTATATTAATGTAATTTTCTGTTTCAGATATGGTCCAACAGAGCAGCTGAAATTTGTTGGTATCGAAAGAGACTTGGATGTTTTGCCATAATCAGACATGAAGCTATATCAGACATATTCTAGGCATGTTTTGAAAATATTTGCTATGAAGCAACTATTTAGGCAGCACATATATGAATTGGAAACATTGAATTGTTTATTAACTTGCAATATCTCACAATGGATTTTATCAATACAAATTACAAAAAAAAATTGTTTTGTGTAGTAATTTGATGATATATATTAATGCAGAGGATTTACATTCCCGATGAACATGATCCATGCACCTTTGCATTGTTGAGCTTTTTCACCAAACCTATATAGGCAATATCACAAAATGTAAAACTTATATCAACTACTTAAAATAATTGTCAATAAAACTGGTGAATCAAACTTTTTATTATTTGCCTCTTTCACTGCTATACCTTTATGGATCACATTTATATATTTATATGATTTAGTTTTCCAGTTTGTGAAGTTTTAGAAGATAAGTCATTTTTCACCCAGAAGCATTCTGAAATAAAACTTTGGCTTGTCCTCGAGGTTTTGTATTTCATAGTTGAATTGATGTATTCTTCCATGCAATGAATTGTACTTCCTGAACTCAACAATTTTAGTCACTGCATAAACCATTATTCAAAGATTCGTTTTGGGCCTGTGGTAAAACTGCTGCAGCATGTTCATGAGTCCATTGGGAAAATTTCTCTTTTCCAAATTCTCCATGAAGGTCATTCAGCTTTTTCTGGGATTTTTCTACCTCTGCACACATTCTGAAAGAGAATTTAATGACACCTCATCAACATTAGAGAAACTGAAGTAAACACTTTTGTTGAATATGATCAAAGTTTATAAATATTTTGAAAGAATCGTTTTCTAACTGTGAACTAAAACTAGGCTCTACCTTCGACTTTCTTTCAGGGCTCTATCCATAAAATCAGTAGCTCTCTGATTATCAATTTGCTCTCCACCAACATTCCCATTTTCCTACAATAACATAAATTCATGTAAATATTTCGAAAAGTTAATTCAAAAAAATAAAATCCAGCAGGTTATATAATGTCACGACATCAAGATCATATTCAAGATATTGATAAATCTTGAAGCATAGATGGTCTGCCATAATCACACACGACTTCAGAAACAAATACTTGATAGAAGTTAGAATTTCTACTGAAGTTCTAGCCTCTAGGCAAGCTTAGCAATAATAAAGCAATATCAATCTACACTTTAAACCTCCAAATCAACTACAACTAAAAAGAGTTTTGAGTTTTTCACATACCCTTTGCTGTTGGAGTTGTTCTGTAATGAAATCTTCCAGAGATTTGCCCTGTTCAGGTTTTTCTGATTCTTGTTGACCGTCGTTTGACTCCATATTTAAACAAACTCATTACGAGGCTACAGTGATTCAACTCCTTTCCGGCGTATCGATGCAGGTGCTTGTTGACACAGATTTTGAGATGCAATAACGTTTAAACTTTTTCCACATTTTTTTTTAATATTTCGCTTTGATTTTGATTTATTGCAATTATTTGCTTGGAGTGTACATCACTTATTATCGCCAAAGTATTGCCTGCTTCAAACTTGTTGTATGTTGCTTAGTGACGGCGCCATCTTTGTTGTTTAGAGAGTGTCAGCTTACATTGACAGAAAGTTAAAGTTTAACATAGAGTAAATATAAACTGACACGATGCCTTATGAAGAAGATCAGGGGAGTGAGGGACCCAGAGGTACCTTTGAAAATTTCAAATCTGAAGGTGATGTCTTATTCAAGCAAGGGGAATACAGAAAAGCATTGGAAAGTTTTGATACAGTAAGTAACTTCTAAGTTGTGCTATATGTTTTGTCCTGTCCTGTCCCAACTGAGCTTGTTATATGTTCAAGTACAATATCAGAAAGCATTTTCACATTGAAATCTATGTAATTTACCAATATATTCTTGATACTGTTCCTCATTCCTTTTGCATGTTACTCCCCTATAAAACAAATTTTGAAGTGTTTCTTATCAAAGTAAATATTTGTTCACTTTCTCAAGGGTTTGTGCAGCATGGTCAGAAGGTACTTGTTAATGTCAAATTACAGGGAGGTACACTTCACCAGCTTGCATCTGATCTATCAAAATGCATCACAGTCCCATCTATAGACGTAGGGCATTCTATTTATGAATTAAGACTTGTGTTTGCCCTCATTCGATATTTTTTAAGGAATTATCATTAATCACTTATTACTTGAAAGTTGAATATCCCTCAGTCAGAAGATTGCCAAGTCTTGAATAAATTATGAAAAAAAGTCCACACTATAGGCTGTGTAAGGTAAAATGAGAAAAGGTCAATATCCGGTGACACCTGCTCGTGCATAAGTATTTTTTATCATTAGGAGAATACATTTTCCAAACTTTCGTCTTCCTTACGATATTCTTTACGTAGCATGCTTACATGACAACACATGTCACCGGAAATCTTGGACAGCAAGACTTACACACCGAATTGTCTATTGGTCTGTTCATCTGTGTTTTTGAAAAATATAGGAAGAATAGATTTAACCATGATGATACTTTTTTTCTGCGATAGCACGGCTTTTAATATTCATGTATTCTGAATTATTGATATGTCTAATTAAAATGTCTCTCATAGAGTTTTAATTTTGTTGCAAACATGCTTTAATTGATTAAAAGAGGATAATACCAAAATAGATTTGTCTGTGATTCATTGCTTACTAGATAATGAATTAATATTTGAAGTGACACCCCCTCCACACAATGATAATGAGATATTTGCACAAGGCCATTTGTTTCAACAGACAGCTTTTTATCAGTCATGTCTAAGTTACCCTAGGTGACCAATAAAAACATTACTGTATTATCGTCCTTGCTTACGGAGACTCAGGGATTATTGTTAGATATACTTATCTCACAATTATACTAAATTGTTGAGAAAATATAATCAAAATGCCAGAAAGAGGAGGCAGAAATAAGCAAGGGAGGAATCTTCCTCCTGGTCAGTTAAAAAAAACAGAAAGAAAAAGGAAGAAAAGTGTTGACTCAGATGACGGAAAAAGAGATTCTGGAGTAACCTATGAGGTTTACGAATCTCAAGGTGTTACTTTTGCAACAACTGGAGAATTTTTGAAAGCTATACAAGCCTATACAAAGGTACAAAATACATTCTGTAACAGGGTTAGATTTGTTTTGTTTTGTACAAGGGTCCTAGCCTACTTATTAAGAAATTGACTTAAAGTTTGTATAGCCTAAGCTGCCGGTGGATGAGAAAATCAGAACTGTCAAAGTTTCAAACTCATTATTTTTTATGTCTTAATGCATGGACTACACCAGAACTTTCTAGACAGAAAATAGTCACATGATATTTACAAGGTTTTGATATTGCATTAACCTTTTTGAACATTTCACAGAACAAAATACCTAACCATAATACATGCTTTTATATCAAAGTACGCTCTTGACAGTCTTGTTGTCAAATTAGCCATATTTTTGACAACTGTTTGCAGCCGTTGCATGTCTTTAAAAAATAAAAAATTTTGTTCCTCATATTTAAATATGAATAACTATCACTTTGTTGATGTTTATAAAATATAATTCAGCAATAATACTATTTTTTTATTTGTTTGCACAACTCCTATACCAAAGCCCGCAATTTGAACATTTGTTCAGGGAAAATGCACCGCTTGTAAGGATATCCGCCAGGATAGCTGCGATCCCAAAATGGTGCTATTATAATGCTCTCTGTATGAAGAAAATCTATTATCATCATTGATTATGTGTTATTTAACACATTTAATCTGATCACATACAGGAAGTTATGTACTAATTAATGATATTCATAATCAATTAGTGACTTCCCAAGCATTTGTATTGCCATGGCAACAATATGTGTATATACACATGACATTTCTGTGGTATTGGAATTTTGACACTGGCAAAGTGTGAGCAAAAAGCATTACTTGAAATGATAAAAAAAGGCATTCATGGAGCATAATAATATTTTCTGATCATGTTGCTATATTTGACATTCAAATTATGTTTAAAGATAACTTCATGGAGAATAAATGTAACTGCGTGAAAAGAAAAAAATATTGTATAAAGGCCATTCCAAATTGATTAGTTGGTAGATGGATTTTTTTGGCATTAAATATTGACCAGACTGGTTGATTTTTTTATATTATCTCAATGTAACTTAAAAACTACACTTGGCCTTTTACCTCAAAAACTGTTCTCGTATTATTTCATGATTGATGACTTATCTTTATACCTTTATCACTGAATGTTTCTGACAACTCTTTATTTTTTTATTTATCTTAAAGGCATTGGATCTCAGAGAAGGTGACAGGAACTGTTTGATTGCAAGGTCTCAATGCTACCTTCAGTTAGGTGACTCTGATAAAGCTCTCCAAGATGCTGAAGCTGTGCTTAGGGAAGATCAAGACAATATCAAGGTACGACACATGTATAAACTGTCCAAGGATACAAGGCCAAGGATATCCCTAAACTCCCCTTGCAAAAAACCCCCCAAAACCCATACAAAGATAAAAACATGATTTTAAAAAAAATAAGGAAACAAGTATCCTGATGTCTTTACATCCCATCCATTTGGTTACATATTCTATCAATTGGTTACGAAACATTTTGTTCTAAATTTGTCTGTTCTAGTTACTGGATTTCCTACAAAAACACTTTATCTACGTTTGTCCTTTGTCTTTCCTGTGTCAACCACTGTACCTGTAGTTATGTAAAGACTAGGTGACAGTTGCTATATATGACATTTCTAAGCCTTTCTTATTTTCCTTGAAGTCTTTCACATGTAAACCAATGTGATTTTGTGACATTTTCTTTCAGTGAAAAGAACCTTGAAGAGTTCATTACCTGTGGTGAGGCCTGGAGTATAAGATGTTAATGCTTTTCTTGGATATCTTTTGATATTTCGTTATCTTCTATTAATGATTTCATTGTAGGGTTTGAGGCTATAGAGCACAAGTTCAATTGATTTTTTTAGTATTTATGGCGCTTTTTTATGCCAGAAGATATTTTTTATAAGTGTATCATAAGTGGATTGTGTAACTTGTACATTTTCATCAGCAAGAGATTGCAGTGTGTTTAAAACTTGTTTTAATTTTTTTGTGTCATAGGGATTGTTACAAAAGGCAGAAGCTCTATATTTGAAAGGGGATTTTGAATTTGCTTTAGTTTTCTATCATCGTGGACATAAGCTGCGATCAGAAGTGAAAGCTTTTCGTTTGGGAATCCAAAAATCACAAGAAGCTATTGACAACAGTATTGGACGTAAGAATTGAACATCTTTTATTTATCTTTTTACTTAAATTTTATATAAAAGGCAAAATTTTTGAAGAAAAAAAAAATCATGAATGACAAAAAAATGGTATGGCCACATCCATCAACCAACGAATCAATTTGGAATAGCCTAATTTCAGCTTTCTTATGGGTATATTTCTGATTATTACTTAGAATTACCTCTACCCATATAAATTTCATACATTGTTAAAACGTTTATTACTTGATTAGTAACATAGATCTTTATTGCCAGAAATCAGTCATGACTCCAATCTTATATCACTGAATACTATTGCATTATATCATAGGAAAAAGGGATGTTGCATTGTTCTTCTGAGGTAATTTATGATACTCTATGTGTGACATTTGTATTTGATTTACAGTAAGTGCAGGAATTCAGCTAGAAAATAAGGGAGATCTTTCATTCTTTCATCAAGAAGAACAGGTAAATAATTATTTATTCAATCATTTTTTTATTAAATCAGGTTTTGATATTTGCTCATTGTTTACTCAGAAGTATACACAACATCTAAATACTATATTCTACATGATTGTGATCTAAAACATCATTTAAAGAAGGCAAATCTTTGGCTTTCACTGCAAAAAAATAAGAAGCTTTCTTTGATAAATTTTAAATTTCTTTTTTGTGCCCTTTTTTAAATTCTTGAGCTACATGTACAGAAGAAAGGAAATTGAAAAAAAGGGAACAGAAAAAAAATTATTTTAAGAGAAAATTTTAGCTTGGGGTTAAAGAGCAATAATGAAATACCACAGAAGGCATTCAGATATTATAGAATTAGATGTTCCTAAATGATACCCAAGTGTGATTACAAATACGAATCTAAAAAAGTGCTGTTGTATCACAAATTGCTTTTTTTTTAAATATCTTATTTGTTCCATCTATCTTATCAAGGTCATCTTGCAATTATTTATCAATTCTTTTTTTAAACTTTGGTTTCATGAAAGCAGTATCTTCTTGAATGATTTTTAGACCAATCAAAGTAGAATATGCAAGCCAAACTATCTGTTGGATAAATTGTCTTCAATACTGTTGTGATTTTGTAATCTATTTTTTCCTCACTAACAATATTAACAGTTGTTCTTTTAGCTTGTATATAACAGTAGTAACTGGAAAATGGCTTACATCAAATTTTAGCACTTGTCATAAAATAGATTCCCAACAAAATACCTTTGAAATTGAGCATTCAAACTAAAAAAAAATGCAATATTTTTAACAGTTTAGGATTTAACAAACACATATGTATTGAACAAAGTGCTAAAATGACTTAATTCATTTTTTATGTTCGTCTGGCCGTATGTATGATATTGTATAATTAAAACCACACGTTTTCTATAGTAAAATCTAACAATGATCAGTTTTCTATGTTTATATCATCAAGTTAGATAAAATTCTACATCCTCCAACTCCACCGCCAAAGCCCAAAAAGAAAAAGGAAATCAATAAGAGGCTTGATGCAGCTCAGGTGATGAAAGGAAACCCCTGACACCAGTGTTCCCTACCATAATTACACAGCAACCAAAAAACTCCTTCATTGTCAAGCACATCCAATCTATTTAAAATGTTCAACATGCCTGTACATCCAAACAGTACAAAATAATGACCTTTAAGCACTGAATGTCTATTTAGAGTTATGTTGTTGAAACTCATGTGTTGTAATATGCACAAATATTCCATGTCAACACACCATGAAAAATCAATACCCAAACTATGTCCTTGTATTAGTGTGTGGTCATTCATCAATTCTTCAAAGAACCCTGCATCACACATGCATTGATGTACAAATGCTTATAATTCTTTCATTTACAGTCCACTGTCCTTTACAATACACTAACGGATACTTTAGATTCAGATTGTACCAGAGTGTTCGTACCCTAAATAAATGCATGGCAGATGCATGGAGCACGCCTGACAATGCATATTGATGCCTTGAGAATGCTGGAGTTCATTGAAAAATCCCTGCCAGGTGTTCTCCATGCATCTGCCATGCATTTATTTAGGCTAGGGTTGTACCTTTAAAAAAATTAAAAGCTGGAAATCTAAAGGAAGTTAGTTACAAATGTTTCCCCTTTTTATTATGATACAAAACAAGAATACACCAACATTCATTGTTTTTATTCACCAATTTGCATTTTACTAACCTAATGCTAACAGTGGGAGAAGTATCTACATCCAAAACCTCCAAAACAAGTAGAAGTGCCACCTGATGAAGCAGATGAAAGCAAAAACGGCTCAAAATATTCCTCCAAGGGGGATGTAAGCCATTTCTGTCTAGTGCCCAATGCAGCATGGGGCTGATATAATAATGTGTTACATTTTGAAAAGTTTTTTCCCACAATGCAGCATAATGAAACTTCACTTTATTGTCGCATTGCGAGCCAGAGAAATATTGCTTTTAAAATAAATAATAATAGCCATCCTTTATTTCATTAATATTTTTTCATCATAAGTCAAGCTAAGAGCTTTTGGTGTCAAAACCGTAGTTTAAAGATATAAAGAGTTTTGCTTAAATGAAATTAGGCTTAGAGATTAAAAATGAAGTGTACAGAAAGTCTGAGCATTCAGACAATATTATTATTATATATATATGTATAATAGCCAATCATAATGTCTTTCTATATATCATGAGAAACAAAAAAGGGCTTGGAAATAAAAACAACATTCTGTGTGGATGTATATTTAAATTCCTCTACATTCAATATATTTCATGCTCTTAGATGAATAGTCTTTCTAAATTGATATGTATTCTTCTAAAATAACATTGAGAATAGCCTTGATTTTGTTATCTGACAAAGACAAGTTTTTTGATAGTTTATCTATCATTCTGAGGTTCTGTTTACTGTGACTTTTTGTACACTTTTCAAAATGCAAACGAAAGGAATGCATGTGAATTTGATTGTTTGATGCATGCACTTTATGTTTAAATGTCACACAGCATTTACAATTATTCCTTCACATGTATGGTTACACAATACATAACAACAGTATTATTGTACAAAAGTTCTTGTTTTTATGATCATAACTTGGTGATTCATGAACATGAAATTAAAAACTGTACACAAATACTACTATTAGCTTAGCATGTCACTAGGTGAAACAATGAAAGAAATTGCTTGCATGTGATGAAATGTTCGGCTTTTTTATATATTACATAACAAAAAATTAAACAAATATAAAGACGACCAAAAAATGATATTTGCATTTAATGTTGTCTACATTGTTTCATGTTGTGTTTCGTCTCATCTTATTTGTGATTAACTAGTAGCATATAATATCTTAACAAGCTTGTAAAGCTGTACAGAAACTTTTTTCAAATTTTCTTGCAGTTTCGAATTAATCATATTATACAATTTGAGTCTTATGTAAAAAGAATCATATTTATGATAATGTGTTGAGATAGATTTGTGGTCAATAACTTTGTTTATGTTTGTTTATAGAAAGGGAAGCCTAAAAAACAAGGCTACAGTAAACCTGTGGCTAAAAAGGATGAGAAAAAAGAACGTAAAGCAAGATCAGGAAAAGAGCCAGATAAAAAAACAGTCAAACAATTACTTGGAGAGCTTTACGCAGATAAAGAATATCTTGAAGAACTTTTGAAGGAAACAGGTTTGTATTTATTCAGTGTGTTATTAAAATTGTGTTTTTTTAAATTGAAAAATGCTCTTTACAGTGTTTCCTGCGTTTTCATCACTTCAACAAATCTACAGAAAAAAACCTTTAATTTTTTTCAGAAAAAGCTAACAGAAAGTCAGAAACAAACATGGCTATCAGAGATTTGTGCATCGAAGGGCTTGATTATTTGGATACAAGAACAGAATTCTGGCAACAACAGAAACCAATGTATTCACGCAAGAGAGATAAAAATGTGAGAGAAAGTGCTGCCAAAGGAAGAGGAAAGAAAGATGATCCAGGGCAATATGTTCTCAAGAATTTGGAGGAAATTGATGAAGGTATGAGAGGAATTGGAATTGAAAAAGTTAAATTAACTAGAGAAAAGTTATTATTTTATATCATTCAGTTACAGTCCTTCCGACATCTAAATAGGACATCATACTATGAAATATCACAGAGATGTCATAAGTAAAACAACACATAATACAACAAACTCAGGAAGTTATAGAGACATCTAAATGAAGTCATGTTTAACTGGGTATGGTTTGTAAAGAGACATGATGGCAGTCAAAATATAATTTAACACTCTATTATTTTGCCTGAATTTATAGCCCAAGCTGATGGAAAATATGAAGACAGTCTCAAACAAGCCAAGAAAACATTAAAAGAAGTTGAAAAATGGTCAGATGAAGATATTCCAAACAGACCAGAAGTGGTTGCTAATTTACACAGTTTTATTGGAAATGCATATCTAGAATTAGGAGATTATCCAAAAGCAATAGACCATCATAATGTTGATTTGGAAATAGCAAACCAAAAGTAAGAAGCTATCTTAATAGACAATCCATTTCAAAATGTATAGCAAATTGCCAATGATATCGATAATGTAGAATGAAGAAGAGACCAAAGATATAATTATATTATGCATATATTATTACTATTTATTCAAAATAACGTTAATTTTTCCATGTGAATGATATATATTTTAAAGGATGTTTTTACAGTGTGTCCATTTTGTTTTTCAGTGATATACCTGATGCAAAATCAAGAGCATTGGATAACTTGGGTAGAGTCTATGCAAGAATGGGGAAATTTGACAAAGCTGTTGAAGTGTAAGTGGAGATTATTTCCAGATTCCTTGTAGTATTAAAACTTATTTGTAACATTATTTTCATGACATATGATGCTTTTTGAAAACAATTTATTTTTTGCAATATAAAATTTTCAATTTGTTTTGTAGATGGGAAGAAAAATTACCAATGAGCAAATCTGCACTAGAGAGCACATGGCTCTATCATGAAATAGGCCGTTGCCATTTAGAACAAGGAAAATATGAACTAGCAAAAGATTTTGGAGAAAAATCATTAAAAGCTGCAGAAGAGGCAGATGATAATGTGTGGCAATTGAATGCAAATGTATTAATAGCACAGTCAGATGGTAAGTGTTCAAAGAATGTTTGGAGGCGATATTGGCATGATGTAGCCTTCAGTTTGGAAATAAACATGACTTGGTCTAGACCTGATCATATCAATTTGGGAATGGAAAAGCCATATATTATTTTGATATACCTATTCTACCAGGTCATTTATCATTGAAGTGATTATTTGCCACTGTTCATGCAAATGAACAAAGGGATAGTTTTAGGCCTACATCCTTCTCCTGTATAGATCCCTGAAGTAGACACCAAATAAAAAAATAATGTTCAAACTAGATTTAACTACAGTATGTACCATTTAATGCAATTTTTCATAGATTAAAAATGAATTTGTAGTTTTATAATTTGTAAGTAAGTAACTCAGTTTTATTGAAAATGTTTTGTAGTAAAACTTGGAGACTACAATGCAGCATTAGATTCCTTTGAGCAATGCCTTGAAATGGCTAAAGCCCAAAATGATAAAGCAGCAGAATCAGCAATCAAAAAAGCCATTGATGATGTTAATAATAGAATTGTGAAAGGATTAAAAGCAGATGAAGATGATAAAAAATCAGGTAGGATTCATATTTATGAGCTGTTTTTTTTTTGCTCACCTGTACCGTACTTTGTGTATCAATTGAGTAAGGGGGTTAAAATCACTATTTGTGAGTAACGTGTTGGTTGCTAATGTATTGTGACAAATTCTTACACATTTTAATATTGGCTTATTCTTTTGTTTTAGTTCTGGTATCAGAACTTCTGACTGGTGATGACGAATTAGGCTATTTATGAAAGTTTACACAGACTTAATATGTTGAAGTTACAAATAATTGGTACACATACATATGATGTGTGGATTTTTTGACTTTCATTGAAATATTAAATTCAATGCATTTTCATCTGTTACAAATTTAAATGAAATCACTGGAACCTTTACTAATAAAAGAATAGGCCAGTTTGTATACAAATGCTTTTTTTAGCAATATTTTCTCACATATAATTGATATGTCTTTGTGAATAAACTTGTATTTTTAATTTGTGCAATACACCTGTTAAAAACTCACAGAAACTGAAAGCAGTGTGTGGTCAGTGGCCACAACTACCCCTGGTAGGGGGTCAAACCCCACAAGCAAGTCAACAACTCCAAGAGATAGCACACAATCTACTCCAAGGACCAATAGGAGTACCCCACGCCAAAATAAAACTCCCAGGGATTCATCAGAAGGGGATACTACAGACAGAGTCCCAGAGGACATTTTAGAAGAGGAAGAAGAAGAGGAAGTAGACTACACTACTGAAGACTCTGCATGGAAAGAAACTGAGACAGAAACTGGAGCAGAGACAGTTGAGGAAGACATTGAAGACAGAAAATATACAGAAAAGAAAGAGGAACTGAAACACAGAGAGAAAAATACAAAAAATGAATCTGAAGGTGATGAAATTGAAGAAGAAGACCTTGAAGAAAGCGGTAAAGCTAACAATCAGCAAGGTATCTTCTAGACCCCCTGCAAAGCACTAGGATTTTAGTTCTTCCATCTACACACACAAAAAACACACACATTATACATGTGTATTTTGTTTCTTATCCCAGAATTTTCAGTTACAAGTACCAACATCATCAGAATCCTCCCCCATCCCATTGTTTTTCAGATTACGAATTACAATAATCCCAACAGTAGAAACGTTTCATTTTTCTTGATGCTAGTATCATATTTTCATCCCATATATTGATGTTTATCCAACATTCTAGGTGAAGCTCTTCATATCAATCTGCTAATAGTAATACAGAATTGAAGTTTATTTATTGCACATTGATGTTTATGATTTCTAATAATTATGATGTATACCCACAGGGATCCATTTTGTATGTGCCCTTATCAACCTTCCTGGGTTTAAGTAAGACTTCTAGTACACAAACAACTACTTTTTGTCTGTAATTAAATCAAGAAATTTACTTGCCAAACCAAAGCTAAAACAAGAATGAATATTTTTTAAGGAAAGGTTTGAAATAAGGTAGCAAAATATTAAATCTATCCCTGTCATGAACTAAAAGTAATCAAAGGTTTGTTCATTGATCATGACGTTTGTATTGGTATCTGAATTTTTTGACCGGACATTCAGACACTCGAGACTTCCATATTAGTTTAGCAAAATCTTTGAACATTTTTAGTTGTTACACATGAAATCATAATGGACAAACTTTTGATTGCTTGTTATTCTATGTATAATGCACTTCTTTATTAAACCAGTATTTCAGCATTTATTCCATACTTTTCCTGTGTATTAATATTGGATTCTAATTTTAGTTTCTGGACATTAGATTACAATTGATTTTTCCTTTTGGAATGATAAAAACTGCGAACAAGGATTATCAAACTGCATGATACTTATATAAGTGAAAAAACAACCTAATAAATTCATACAGGATAAAGTTGCCATACTAGAACATTTTTTCTTATTCCCTGTATATAGAATCCCAATCTGGAAGTAGACCAACTTCTGTTAGCAGTGCAAAAAGTCATGGTGAGAACACAGCTCTCCCTAGTGTAGAAAATCCTTTTCAGTTTCCGTCCATGTCCTTTCTTCCTTGCTTGTCAAGTTTTTTATTCCTTGTCAAAGTTATCTTGTGTCCTCCCATGAGTGTGATGATGAAATCCAAGTTAAATAGTAATAGTTGTTTTATTAGGTAAAATGTATCTATCCAGTCGTCACTAAAGGTGAAGGACAAAATAATCAAACAATTTTACAGTTCTATGATACATATATGAGTACTATTGGTTTGGTTGGGTTTTTTTTCCAAATTTTATTAATTTCTTTTGTAAACCTGCTTTATGTTCCTGTAGACAAAAAATCTAAATCTAGGCTTACTACTATTCATCCCTTATCAAATGATTCTTTGTATTCTAGATGTTCACATACTTTACTTTCAGGAAATCTTTAGATCATTGTTCCCTTGAAATGTCCTCGAAATTCACTTGTAACTGAAATATTTTAAAGCTGGAATTTGTATCGCTTTTGTTTATTCTACAACTGTATTAAATCATGGTTTAGCATATCATTTCTTTGAAACTTACTTTAAATATGTTTGCCTCTTAGACAAAGACAGTGGCAGTAGACCTACTTCAAGGAGCAGCACAAAAAGTGAAAAGGGGAAGGGCAAAAAGAAAGGTACACTGGCGTTGCTTCAGTTGAAAGTGTAGAATAGAAATTTGTCCAACTTTAACATCTCTGAATGTGAAGAAAAAAAGTCTAATGGAAATGCTTGAGTGCATGTTTTTATTTTGTATAAAAATTCTTCTGCATTGGCTAAACTTCAATTTTACAACCATCTATGTGTGGCCGATAGTTTGTTGTGATTCTGTGAAAAGCTTTATATGGAAAGATATGAATCCAACTTGATGGATCTTTCAGCTTTTAGCTTGGACAATACAGTCTAACATTAGACTAGAAAATGTTCTAACTAATTCTTCTTATGGCATGTTCTGTACTATATCAAATGACTACCAACAGTATTGCATTGGTGAGAATTTTGCTTGTTGGTTTTTGATGTTTTATATTTCCTGATGTAGAATTGTACATTTAATGACTCTGAAAGTATGACTAATCTGCATGTGTGCACACATTATTTGACATATTTCATTTTCATTTTCATACATTTCTAAAGAATCTTAATATTTCATTGCATATGATACAGCAGACGATAACGAAACTATAGGAGAAACTGGTCCTTCAGCTTCCGATGATCAAGGTATTATCAGCATCCCACAACCCCCTTTCCTATATATCTAGAATAAGTCCTGTGTGAACTTTGGAGACCATCCTTTTCTTAGATCCCTTGATTCATTTTCTCTTGATTCATATTTCATTTTACAGACAACTCCAGCATGCATTTAGAAGATAGTATGATCGACTTTCAAACTGTTCCCTTTAATTTATAATCCCCTGCCCCCATATTTCAACTTCTGACCATTTAATTTTCTTGCAATTGTAGACCCTATTTAATTTTTTCATCTCTCATGATTTAAACCCATGATAACTTAACAGCATATTATTGTTAGTTCAGCTATTCATTTAGGCATGGGACAGGCAGACCGCACTGTTTTAGCCAAATGTTGAATTATTATCTTGTCCGCTAGAAATTAGTCCTTTTCTTAATAAACATGCTATCTGGTCTGGTAGTCAAAAATTTCTAAAATTGATCGCTGTTTCAATAATTGTAGTTCATATTAATATGTGTCGTATTTGGAATTGTTTTATTGAAATCCTATACATTTAATGTTATTGTTGTATTGTTTGTCTTTTCTTTAAATTTTCTTATGTTTTTTAATTTTGTAGCAAACTTTCCCCCCTGGCATAATTTAAAGTATATCTTAGAGAAATGTTGAATGTCTGAAACAAATGGAATTATCATAACATTTCCAGACTAGGATCATTGATAATTTTAGGTCCTATTTTTATGATTTTATAATACAACAATCTTCTATCCTATGCATGTAAAACCTATTCAAAGTGACCACCTCTTCACTCTGATAGAGAAATGGTCCCAAAGGTGATCTTAATAGCATGGTTTTTACTATCGGTAATTCTTAAATGTCAAGATTCTTCAAGAAATACTTCATCAACTTCCTGTATTAAGGTGCCAGTCTATAGGAAAAATCCTAGTTTTCTGAAATTAGGCTTTTCTTTTCCTTCTCTAGGAACATATATTACATGTATGTCTTCAGTCTTCACCATAACATGTTCCAACTTCTTTTCAGATTTACCTCCAAATCCCTAGAATCAATCCTATTAAAAACCTGCATGCTGAATGTGGTTTCCTGTCATACTTTGATATAGAACTGTTATAAGCAACGGTACACCACTGAAAATACATGTATTTACATTGACATTGGTGGCAATGAAACACCTGTAATGTTTTTTTTCCATTTTATCATCATGTCCTGTAACATCAAATCTTTCTTGTTTTATTAGAAAAAGAAGGTGAACAACAGAAGGAAGAAGAAGGTATTTATGGGATTACTACTCTAGTTGATCAATAATTTGATTTAATTTGATTTTTTTCTTCTGTTGCTTAGTTAACTTTGAAACTCCTTAGGTGGTATCAGATATGAATTGTCATATTTTAAAAAGAAGGAATATTTTGCTAATAATTTCCTATGCCAGGTTAATTTTTAGATTCTTATGTTTCAAGGGTGTAAGATTTATGGGTTAGGACTGAATATCAAGGATATTTATTTAAAAAATAAGGATTGCTGGTTAAAAAAATAAAATCTTTTCTGTAGGGCCTTTCCATAAGGAGTTTCATAGTACATCGTAATCAAACATTTTAACACAATGATTAATCTTGAGTTAATTTTTCTAATTGTATTTGTTGACTGATTTTACAAAATTAAAATAAATAGGCATAACAAACGAACACAATTCTTTCATTGGTCATTTATGTATGTATTAATTAATTGGATTACTTTCATTTATATAGTAAAAAGATTTAAAAAAATTATTACAATAAAATTGGCTTTTCAGTTGCCAAATGTTCACTTCCAAAGAATAAATTCTACAATTGATACAGATATCCTCATTGTAGATGTTGTGATTGTATATTAAAAATTGTACATACACAAATGACTATTAGAAGAAAAGTGCATGTCATAATTTTTATCATTGTTTATGTTAATTGTTGCTTGTGTTTTGTCTCATATGATTTTGTGATATGTTGGTTCATTTCTTGCTTTATTTTCATACATTCAAAAAATCAAACATTCATTGAAAAAAATTGAATCACTCTCATAACGAGCTCTTATTGCAAACCATATAACATGAACTTCTATCATTTGTTGTCCATTGCATCAGTGTTCTAATACTAGAATATAATCATACATGTGAAAGCAGTAGCTTTTTTCTTAATGCCTGGTTAATTATAGCTTATTTGATATAATGTAAAAGAGTTGTCTAATAGTCAATTTGAAGAGAGACCTTTGCTATGGAAAGAGACAATGTTGTTCATCCAATAATTCACTGATTCTCAAATCATCAGTTGGCTTGTTGGTTGATTAGAGTGACTGTTGTTTCATACATATTGTACCATACTTACCAATCTACATGTAGACAAATCAGATTACTTGTCAAATATATTTTGGATACTAATTTCTAAAGAATTTTCCTTGCTTGATATTGTGTTCATTTAGTCTTGGTAGATGAAGGGATGAATTTCTTGAAATCTGCAATTCTTGAAATCAGAAATTGATGTGTGTTTCCAGTATGTTTGGATATTGAACATGTTGTACAATTAACAATAGAATGTACCTATTGATTGTTTTACCCTGATGCCAGTGAAAACACCTTTCACTATTTATTGTGTTGCTATGTGATAATCCCTTTGGGGTTTATAGGTTCAAAGTAAAATCAATCAATGTTCTTGTTGGTATTGTGTTCCCTCCCCCCACCTACAACCCGCAGCCCTCAACCCTCAATGAAGATACTGCTGTGCAATGATCTTGAAAAATATACTAACAATTGGGTAGATTTTTTTT
>JAVSBT010134432.1:0-14833 GCA_033118115.1 Pharyngocirrus eroticus
AGCTTAGCTCTCTCTCGTCTTAAAATTCCAATAGCTTTATGAAGTTAGATTTCTCAACAGAAAAACAGTAATATCTTAATTTAATCAAATGCTTTGTAGCTGTAATGCAGAATACTGCCTAAATAAACTAATTGATTCCCAAAATGCTTTTCAAGTTATAAGCAGTCTCTGGTTTTGACATAAATAACTTTTAGCATTGACATGGGTTCTTTTGAAAGTTCTTTTTGATATATATCAAAGCTTTTTCTTGAACTTGCATACATTTTTATACCATTTTGTAAATCAGAGTATGCTCATTTAGTCAGGTGCATAGCTATTTCATCAGCAAGTCTCTGAAAAATGATCATAAAAATGGAAATGTACTTTACAAAAAGCTTGTGTTAGATCTCTAGGCTATTTGTGAAGTGTTTGATTTGATAGTGCTGTTTGTTGGTGTTGCTTTGGGAATATAATACAATCCTTTTGAACTATGTTTCTCTATTTATCCCCTCTTGTGTATATGATCAGCTGTAATGACAGATTTTAAAAAGCCAGAAATAACTATAATGATAGCATGCGGTTTCTGTAAGATATTTTTATACTTCTCTTGTTCTCTTTTGTGACTCTAAATACAATGAAATCTCTTTTGATGATAAATGCTAATGGCATTTCAAAGACTATCATAGACAAAGTGAAGCAGAAAAGGCAAACATAGTCGCTATGCTGTATGTGCGATTTTGTTTTTATCCTAGAGGGAAAACTCTCTTCTAAAGAAGTCTGCTTAAAAGTATAAAAAGACAGAAAAAAATAACTTGGTCATGTGATATGACTCTTTGGGCATTAATACAAAAGCACAGGGACTGTAGTTTAGCTATGGACTGAGATTGTAATTGGACCATATTGATGCTAAAGATGACTTCCCTGTTAACTGCCATTGGAATTGCATGGGTGTGCCATTAACCAAATTTGCTGCAGAGACATGTCATGTATATGGAAACAAATTGCCACCCAAAGACAAAGAGTTTGCATGACACAAGTTAGTCTATGGTAAAGACTGATATGAAGGCTGTATTGCCTTATAAATCAGAGGCTGTGGTCTAATAACTGAACTTTGATGATGCTTTTATATGATGACAGTGTTTTGATACTGAGCAGGTACTAAATCATGGCCTTTTGAGAGTGAGGGGGAAGGAAACTCATCAAGCTTTGGTGGATGTGGATTGGGTATTTTTGTAATGGTAGCCTGTTTCTTGGAGACTTATATTAATCAAAGAAAAAACATGTTTTTTCCTCAACTTTAAGGAATATTGATTTTAGAAAGTCTGGCATCATCAGTGTCCTTAGATGCGATGTTGGTTCATTACAGGTTGATCAATTGATCTCACCAAACATACTCCTACCCAAAACACAAACAAACATATTTTCTATGATGGAATTATAGAATAAAATCTTTCTGACTTTTATATAGCCTTTTGCTCCAAGGTAGAGCTCTATACATGTTTGATAAATTGCAGAGTCAACCATCTCTGTGAACCCTATAAATACATTAATTTCTGGAGTTCATTGGTACAGTGTATCAGTTTTGTAGGCCATAGTGCTTGCCGACCCATAGAACCTTATTTTAGTATTCTGCTCTGCATGTTCCCAATCTAAGCAATATTGAAAAACTGATAACTAGTATGATATGACAAGTCTCTGTGGTTATACAATTCTTGGAAAATTTCATGGAAATTGAATGATGAAGTAGATGCATTTTGTCTTAATTTCATCAAACCATGAGAGCGTACAGGTGTGTGTGTTTTCATAAAGTTTTCATAACCTGTAAAGCTAACAAATGTAATTCATACATATTGTAAATAAACAGCCAATCATTCACTTTTGACTGGTTTCATGAACTGAAAAATCTTTCAAGTAACCCTCAGGGAGTATTTGTCAACATCAAGTACTTGTTCTGACTAGATATTATCAGTCAGATGTTTAATCATGTGCATAAAGATATTATTGTTCTTGTTGATAATTTGCATTGAATATATTTGTATTGGTAGAAACTCATGCTGTTAACAGTAGCACTTGCTAAAATATTTGTACATGTACTATTGAACGTTTTTGCCTTCTGGTCTTAATAACATTTGGGTAAAAAACCCATAAGAATTAAGCTAGTTGTAGTTAAAAAAAACATCCCTTTGCAGCTTTAGTGGGATATAATGGTCCCCAAATGTGAGCCTTTGCAAGCCAGCCTCTTTTTATGTGAAGTTATTTCAGTGGAATAATGGTGTTACTGTCTGTAGTATCCACTTTCAGAAATTCGCATTCAATGACAAATTAAAGTCTAATAACAAATGTCATGGAATTCTTCAATGAAAACAGGGCCTATAGCCTGACTGTGTAGGCTTAAATGGCTCATGCTATTCCAAGAAAATTGAAATAATTGTGCCAGAGAAATCTATGAAAGAAAGATAATCTTGTCTCCTCCTGTAACAGAAAACTCTTATAGATGCTTTGCCCAAGAAAAGCTCAGAGCAATGTAGCAAGATATGGATAACAAGTATTGCCCTTTTGTCTCAAATGTATCTAGTTGTGTTTCTTTTGATATGTTTAATCAAAAGAAGATTTTTTTACAGTATTGGCATCTTCACCTATTCATTGGTTCTTCCTTTTTTTAAATGTAATGTCAGATGAGCTTCAGAGCTCTGCAGTCATTAGACCTGGCTTTCAACAATCAAAATGTAGGGCAAATTGTCTAAAATTCAGGCCTCAACTTCAGATGAAGCTGTCGTAATAATGCACATCTTCTGGTTTAATTTTGTTGCTTTTTTTAAAACTGATTATAAGCGTTCTGTTAGTTTTCTAGTCCTATAGATGTGTATGTTAGATGTTGTAAGTGTATGCGATACAATGGATGGTGATGACCTGAAGGAAGGACTGTCAATTGTGAATGGTTTTGTAAATATTTGCAAAATCAATTACATCTCTTGTACTTGATAATTTGTGCTTTGTTTTATATATTATCTCATGTTGGACAGCAGTATGCATTGGGTTTAAGTGCAATGGTCATTGGACATTTATTTTATATTCAATGGTTGGCATCTTTGCTGTTATGATGAAATCTAGCAAACTACTGGGAAATATAGTAAGAATTTCAAAAACTTAGATCACACAAATCAGATGATTATATAAACTTGTGCATGTCCTCATGTGCAACTTAACAGTGGTACATATATCTTTCTGTCATTATGATGTAAAATATTTTATTATGCTTCGTTACAAATCATTGCAGCAGAATGTTGATTCCCAAATATGGACTTCTATGTTAGTCCATATTGAGGACCATTAGCATTCATGTCATGTTTGCCATTTAAGGGTTGATTTATAAATATCATAAGACATTCATATCATATCCACTGAGATCTGGCAGCATGTTCACTGAGAATAAAAGGTTTTTCACATACCGTTGTGCCTTTGAGTTTTGCTTTACTCTACTTTCTTTACATCCTACCAAGATGTAGTCATTATAAGCTAAGTTGTTTCTAAGTACTGTTTATCTCATGCTTGGTAGGTGGTGACTCCCATATGATGTGATTTGCCTAGAAGCTAGATAGAAATCTTGACCTCTTAGATTTCTATTCCTTTTCTTTAACACTTTGCCGTTTTCCTTTTAACGCATGCATGTGTTGAAAATGTGAGGAATGCTGAGATCCTGAAACACAACCTCCCACCTTGTTTTAAACATAATGTCCGGTGTCTAAGGTTTTTTGTTTTAAACTAAATTACATTATGTTGCTCATTGAGTCTTTTCACTCAGATCTGTATTTACTGTATTGCAACTTAAAGTAAAATTCATTCATGGATATATCAATCATATTGATCATGTAATTATGTAGTCAATTTATTTGTACAAGAATATATAAGAGTGCTGTGCCTGTGGTTCTGTTACTATTCATTATTATGTTACCGAACATTAAATTGATATATCATGGATAATTAATGAAGACTTCAGTATTGATTTGTACATTTAAGGGGACAGACTTTCAACATGTTTATTTATCATAACCCTCTTCTATTCAGGTTATGGTAGGATGTTAATTAGCAACCTCTATAGAAAAAGCAGAGTTTTCATGTGGGTTTTGAAAGTAGTTGTGATTTTATTACATTCCTGGAATAAAGCATCCATTTTAATATCTGTATTTTCATTTCATATCACGTGGTAAAAGAACTTACATAGATTTACGTCAATCTGCCCAACGTTTCTTAAATATTTTTGTCAACAGTACGAATTCAATCAGTTAGTATGACATTATTGCAATGAAATAATCACCTCCTCTTTGCAAAAAAAGAAAATTTATTATGCCAAGGCAAGTTCTTGCCTGTAAGCTTTCCATGATATCCACTCAATTTCTTGTTCTGAATAGATACTTAAGTGAAGTATTTATGTACAGTGAATTTGTTTATTTGCTGTTTGTTGAAAAGGTAAACTGAATGGATTACTACATGTACACATCGTGCTCTTGATGATTTTGACAAAAATAATGTCAACTGTCAGGTCAATTAATTTTACAGACTTAATGTTCTTCACATGTTAGTGCTAGTGTATGGTGGGTTTTTTCTCTCAAAAAACCCTGTTGGAACTAGAGGTGTGATTTCCTACATAAATTGCCTAAGTGTCAATCAAATTTAACAGAATTTGCTTATCAAATCTGCAACCACCAAATTCCTTGCAATATTTCTTACTAATATTTGTTTAATTTCCAGTGTTTCTTTTATCTTTGCAGCATTAACATATAAGTACATTGTTGAACAACAACCTATAGGAAGAGAATTATACCAAAAGTTTTGTGAAACACAACCTCAGCTGAAGACTTCAATAGAATTTTTAGACAGAGTGGTAAGTGCTATTTTGATTTATTCTATGGCAAATGCTCTATGACAGCTGTTCTAATCCATGCTAATGGTAGCAATTGAATCCAGAGCTGTAATTGAATGTCACTTAAGATTTCCATTTAGAACACAGAACTTATCTGTCCTCTGGTTGTCATGCCTGTCTTTGGGGTCCATGTTTCTCTTAAAACCCTACAATGGTTTTCATAGAAATGCTTTAGTGCTATAAATGGATACATTTTTTGTTGTTGCTACCCTATATAATCACATTATAAATAAGGTTATGATACTGCAACAATTTGGAAGAGGCATATACATAGACAAACTAAGACAGTAAGGTCAATCAATACTCGAGAGAGAATCCTAGTTTCTTTTTCACATTTTCCTAATGCCATTACTACAGACCTAAAAAACACTTCCCACCTTGTGAGCTAATGGTCCCAAAATACTTTTCTTTTTGCAGAATCTATCAAAGAGAGAGATATTCCACTATTGTTTTTTTCATTTAAAAAAACCCATGCAATCTTACAAGAATGAGATATGTAGATTCATCAAACCAGTATTTCTTACCTGAGTAAAAAGTTCATGCAACTTTTGACTCACTGGTTAAAATGTTGCTTACTTTTACAGAGTAGTCCAAAGCTTTTACGAAAGTAAGCAAAATTTTTACCATTCAAAAGTTGAACAGGGAATGAAAAGAGACGGGAGCAGTTACTCCCGGTCTCACTCCCGTTATTCCTCCCACCAGAAGTTCCAGGGGCCCATGTTAAGTCAATGGGACGGGAGTCATTTGACTCCTGTGGGATTCTGCTCGTTTCATTCCCTGGTTGAACTTTTTAATGGAGAAAGAAATAGTTTAAAACTTGTCACATAATAATACTTTTATTATAAATAGCAAGATGTTCTAATTTCAATTTTTGGTAAAAACATGCAAAATGTACAAGGATGAAATAGTTTACAAACCCATTGCAATAATTTTGCTTTAAATTTAGAAAAATATATTCTGTGTGCATAAACCTTTAAAAATATACAACAGCAAGCAAACCACAAACCACTTCAGTTGCTGCAATAGAGTAGTAATAATTATGATTATTACCTTTTAAGGAAATGATATTTGATGATAGGTTTTATTAACTTTTTTATTGGGCATATTTCTTTCCTTCTTTCTTGGCTATCTGTGACCAATAATCTATAACCTTTGATAGATATATGTCAAGGCCCATGGAAGAACTCTCTGGGTACCTCATCTTCTCAATGGTGATTTTCTATGCATGAAACCTTACACCTCAGAGATGCTGTACTTGTCTAGGCATTATGAATTAATATAATGGTTCAAGGAGATAGTTATATCCTTTTTAGGTAGTGGCAGATGAGGTCACAGCACACACTGGTAATTTGAAGTGGTGTCTGGGTAGTTCAATATGTAAGGTTGGAAGCATACAAATTAAACTAGATACAGAAATGTACAAAACTCCCTACTATAGGCTTATGAGACTTGGGGATGAATCACAAAACAGGAATAAATTCCCGATCATTTTGCAGCATCAAAAGGGTTTTAAACATTCAATGCAAAGAATTGACGAGAAAATCTGTCGACTTATGCAAGATTTGAACCCAAACTTTAGGATTACTCAACTCCCCAATGCACCTCCTTACCAACTGACTGAGATATTTAGTGGTGGAAAGGTATAGGGATAGTAATGCATAAGGGTTGGCTAATACACATGAGAAGTTCCTCTTTAAAGTTCTAGAACAGGAGGTGAATCCCTGGTAAACTTATTTTTATATAAAATAGCCCTTGAACACTGACCAGCAAAAGAAACAGGGCATCACCCCAGTCCCCTATTAGTTGGCTGGCTTGAATCTCACTTGGATATTTATTTTAGTAATAATGTTATCAAGAGTGAGAATACTGATAGACATGTTGTTAGTTCAAGTCCTAATCATGCTTCTCACTTCTATGATTTTCGATGCCAGCAAGAATGTCTAAGAACGATTCCATTCAATGCTAGTATTATAGCTCGCATGATGAACAATTCTGGTAAAATTGTTGTTGGAATTATAGCTGATCAACAACTATGGGATATAATATCACCATCTCACCTAACACTGCCTATGGCAGGGAGACTACCATGTACACAGAAAAATAATAATTGTATCAAATTCATCCACAAAAATATCGGGCAACCTGTCAGATGTGTCATTTCAACTGTCACTCCATATATGGTAATGAATCTATTACTATAATCAACTGTGAAAACAAAACCATTTTCATGTCATCTATCACTTCCAGCTTTAAAAAATGCTAATGGTTTTTGGCACTTAAGGAATGTCATTATCACAGGCTAAATATGTTTTTATTGCCTTGTTATATAGCTCTCTTGAAGTTATAACTGTTGCAGACGAAAAAATGAATTTGGTTGTAGATGTACAACAAAGCATTACATCAGTGCGGTATTAAAACCTACATGACTTTACATATGGTATTAGTTTCATATTTCATACCTTACTTGGCAAATGATAAGGTTACTTGTACAATCTATAATACATGTAGGTGTACACAGGAGTATTTAGAATATTAAAAACATTATACTTTATTACTAAAGGTGTTTTAAAAAACATTTTTTAAGGATTTTTCCTCCAAAAAGGTAAATGTAATCTTGGTGCCAACTGGAATTAATAATAGCGATATTTAAATCGGAATTTTACACGGGAAATCTGGTCTGAAAAGGCTTTAATTGCCACTTTGAAGCAATTTCTGACCAGATTTCCTATCTTAAATTCTCATAGTTATTTTAAAATTATTTTTTTTTCTTTGTATTCCCATACAAGCAAATAATTATTAAAATTTCATCCACTTGTTGAAAAGGACTTTCTTACATTTTATTTTTAAAAAAGTCTTTAGTAAAAGAAGCATGTTTTTTAATACTCTGAATACACATTAGGTTTGTTTGTTTGTTTATTTGTGGAACGCCTGGAGGAATCTGGAAAGCAATTATTGACAATGGGCTGCTGTGTGTTATTCTAATTGAATTAACTTGAGAAAAATGAATTATTAGGAGCCATTATGCTCTTAAAGACAACATGTACGTCATGCATGGAAGAAGGGTGTGGCTGTGATTTGTTTACGAACTAAAAATAAACCCTGCTAGAGGTTTTTGTGTACTGTGGTGATTCTAGGGTCATCCTACATTCATTCTTGTCTAACATTTGGAATTATTATTATTATTATTATCATTTATTTGTAGAATAGTTTTTATTTCGTTAAAATTGCAGCCCAAGGCTGATGTTTACATTGTTAAATAGTTATGATTAGCAAAATATGGTTTTACTGTTTCCTTTTCTTTTTTGTTTAAATATATATTTATGCAATGTATGTATATATATGTGTAATTTTTACATGTAAATCCAACCTATATGGTTACAAAAGATGAGAATAAAGACAATCAATCAAACATTAGAATAGACTAGAATGATGTCATTAAAAAGTGATTGTGTCAATGCAAATCAAATTAGTCATTGTATAATAGATTGGAAATTAAAACTTGTGATGAATTCACCTTTCATTCTATTGTGGTTTGTGGGAAAAAATCATCCTTTTGATCTTTAGATACAATAAATTAAACATACATGAAACATTGAATTAATGCACATTTGTAAAGGACTAACATTTAGTAACATTGTATTTGTTTTGCTTTTTTATGATAAAGATTATGGTGAACAATTCATACGATATAAGTCACCAAAAACAATACAATTTGTAAATGGAATATGTAATTATATTATTTACATATGTGATTTTTACTATCTAGTAAATTTGCATGATAGACTGATCAATAAAATCTTGTCAATTATATCAATTGAAATAAATAAATGAAGCATCAAAACCTATACATCTTGACGATTCTGCTAAATCTGGTCACTTTTGGTAGAAAAATACCAAACTCCAAGCCCAACTCGTGTTATTTGTTCAAAAGTGGTTTTTGATTAACAAGTAATGAATTATGATACTAGGCACACCTGATCCATATATTCTATCAGAGCTTTAGCTTCACAGAATACAATAGGAACTTTATTAGTGAGACAGTTTTAACAAGGGGAATGGATTAATGCTGGATTTGAAGAGATACAGTGAACGGGATATAAGTGGATGGAAAGGATTAAATGGCTAGCTCCGTCCCTTTAGCTTGTGGAACTGCACTCTAATTGATGATTCAATGTAGGATATGTAGCTACCTGGATTAGCATGAAATGCTCTGTGGTTGCAAACCTATGTTCCTTTTTTTTTCTTTTTACATATGTTTTTTTATCCATTTATTTTTTTTAAATATATTTTTATTTTATTTTTATTTTTTTTAGGGGGGGGGGGGTATTTTGTAGATGACCTAGTTTTACTGTCCCTGTTTATTATTTAAGAGATGCTAATAATTTCCAAGAAAATGAAGAAGGATATTGGCATTCAATCAGACAGGCAATGTTTTGCTTTATTAGTTGGACAAAAGGAAACACAAGTAACATAAATGTCAGAAGCATAAAAAATTGATAAATCTACATTAAGAAATGTATGCAAGCAGCAAACCTCAGCACCTGTTAACGACATAAAGAAAAACAAGGAAGTAAGATTAATGAAATAGTTATTGGCAGCAGGAAAAAAAAAACCTTTCCAATTAAGCATATTAATACTTGATGCCATTCATCAAACTTGTGACAGAAAAGTACTGTTGAGAGAATATAAATGGTAATTAGTGAAATTATAAATCATTCTTTTTTTTTTTTTGTGTTTTACTTTCAAAACAGAAATGATCAAACATTTCACTTTGAAGCCTTTCTGATGGCTGCTTTAATCTGGTCTGTAAGAAGGGTATGAGGTCTCTTAGCATTGGAAATGGAAATGGCATTTGTAGGCTTCAATTCAACTGAAATAAGTGATCTGCAGCTTCCCGATACCCCTTCCCCAACCTATAAATAGCAGCCAAAAAAAGAATAATAAGCCCAAGTGATGCTCCATACATTTTAGAAGTTTCATTGATATTTCTGTCATGTCTACTTTGCAATGATAATCGTGACTCACTCTGCTTTTGTTTTTTCTTCTCATTTTTTGTTATTTTTTTAGGCGGAATACGAGGTAACACTTGATGAACAACGCCAATCTCTTGCACAGCAAATCTTTGACAAATACCTCAAGGCAGACGTAAGTATACCACAGCATGATGCTCACCTGATACAAAGATCAAGGTATCAAAAGATATACACATGCAGCTAGATCCACCTTATTGGTCTATGTACAAAAGAGAAGGGAGCTCAGGTTTTTTTTATTGAAAACTTGAAAGCATTCAGGTTTATAACCATTGATATTTTCGCTAAACTTTTGACATGGAGATCCATGCTATACTTCTGAAATATCACTAAGAATAATGCACTCAATGATTCGCAGTGATAAGGCTTCATTGTTATGGAGAATAGTTCCCCCGGATAATCTAATTCCATTTTGGTTTCTCATCTTCTAGATAGATAACAATGAATGATAATGGTACTGTAATTTCCTATGATATTTTTATCCAAGGCCCTTTATTAGACAGTGACTTTGATTTTGTTTTCAGCACCAAAGATATACACAGGATATATGAGTGGAGGAAATATAGAGGTCAGATAATATGGACTTGGAGATAGAACTAGAAATTTGTAAAAAGAGTCTGAACCATTATACCATGATGAATATTGCAGGAGTAGATTTAGTTGAGAGACCAGGAACGGACTGTTTTAGCCCTTTTATAAAGTATTTGTGGGTTCCTTAGAAATTTTGAGATAAAAAGTCTGAGGATTGGGTAATATAAGGAAACATACAATCTATAATCTAAATATAAATGGCTTGTGTGTCTTACCTTTTTTTTTCTGTACTCGTAATCACACACCTTGAACATCAAACATTAATTTGTAACTAACTGGTTAAATGGGTGTTTACTTAGGATTGGTGTCTTTAATTTGCATTAATGCCATTGGTTCAGTATTGATTGCTGTAATTTGCCACTTGCTTGTCTCTTTTTCCTATCTCTTTTCCCTTTTTTTCTGGTATAATTTTCCATTGATTTAGGCGTTGGCAGATGTCTATCAAAAGGGTCTTGCCTTTTTTAGAATAGCTTTGAAGATGAAGATTCCTATGGCATAGAAATATCATTGTTCTTCCCATACTCATATTACATGTTGCCCTTCTAGTTTACTTTGATGCTGTAATTTTTGGGAAGCTCACACATAGCAGGGACCATGTGACTGTCAAATAAAAGACATGACATCAAAAGGTGTCTATCGAACAGAGGAATAGTTTGAAGGGACTCTTACTAGTGGAACAAGTCAGCATTCTTTATATAGACTGGTCTGTTATTAAGTCTTACCTCAGCTTCCGTATGATTTCAAAATAACCTCAATTATTAGCCTATAAATAAAATAATATATCCTTTTATCTCAAACTCATGTCATTGTTTCTTAAATAAAGAATAGCCAGTTGAAGTACTAGAACACATAGGTGTGGACAGAAATTGATGAGAAATTTTGTTTTGTTCCTATGAAGGGTGCTTAATTTAGTAAAGGAGCATAGCAGATGGCATGCCATTGGCGCCAACCTCCGAAATGGAGATGGCACATAATGATGATGATGATTTGGGCGCTTTTTCTGATCAGTGATGTTTGGACCAAACGCATAAACCATTTAACATAATTATAGATCCATGGGTTGATTTACTTAGGGCAGGGGACCAGCTGGTTTATTGGCAGATCCTTTTGAAATATTAAGATTCAAGCCATTTTCTTAAACATTATGGTAGCAGGTCCCTGGTTATCTCCTGAAAACCTTCAATATACAGCTGGTCTGTAAAATGTAGTTACTTGAATACTCGAGCAATTTTTTTTCTAATGATATAAGAAACTTGAATAGAATGGTACTGCTGTTGAATGAGAAATGGGAATGATTATGTAGATGTAATCATGGTCATAATTATCATATCCAGTGCTTCATTATATCCCTTGCTAACGGCTAGAAGTTACATTAGATTGATCTTCCCTGAGAGAGAATTCCTGTGTAAGAGCTCTGGTTCTTTATGACATTGGTTAAGTTGATAATTACAGGCAGCTCTGTCTGTGGAATTGGAGCTTGGTGATAAATAATGTTTTTCACCCTGAAAAGAAAGGGGTTTGAAAACTTGAGGCCATTACCCGCTTTTTTTACTGTCAGAGAATACTAATTAGTTGTGTAAAGATAAATCTAAGGTAAGGAAAATGAGGGTAGAGATAAATCAAAAAACAATTGACACTGAAAAACTAGGATTTAGCGGAATGCGACTGTCTCTCTTTAACTTTGTCATTGGGTGAAGTAGGACATCGAGAAGCTCTCTATTGAGACTGCTTTGTTAGGTGGTGATTCTATGAAATGATCCGAAAAGATTACTCTTTTTTGCCATATTTCCCTTATCTTTGGATTTTTTTAGGAAAGTTTTTCAACGTTAGCCGTAGCATGTTGGTATTGTTTATACTGGTGAGCTTTTATTGTGGTATAAAATAGAATTGTATAATATTCATGCTTTTAATAGAGATGGATAGGTAGGGCCTGGTAATAAGAGAGGTTGGTCCAAAATTTGAGGTTTTTTGTTAGTCAGGAATGCAGTTGCTAATTCTGTTTGGTATTCTAATTGTCACAACCTAATGATGAAAAATGTGAATGGATTTTAAAGTGATGTACATATTTCGTATTGTTTTTGAATGCCTAAATTCTTGATCATGTTCAAGGTATTTTTAACTGCAAAAGTAGTTATTCAGAATTTTTGATTGTCTTATCTTATTGATTAATGATCAAATCCAAGTTGATTCACAATCTAAAAATAGATTGAATAAAAAAAAATATATCTTAAAAAGAGATAAAGTGTTAGTTTGTGTAAAGAAAGTTTTCCCCCCACCATCAAACTTACATAAATTCTTAATTACAATGGCACAAAGTCAGAGCAATTCTCTCCCCATGATAAGCCTGACCCCATACAACCTTACCAATCAAACAAACCAATTAAAAACAGTCTCCTATGTGTTCAATTTGAGATAAAATTCAAATTTCTGATTGTGATTTGGCCTTTCTTTACGTATTTCCAGTCACCTGAGCAGGTGAATCAAGTCAATAGTGAATTGATTGCTGATTGCAAGGACACCATGACACAGAATAATGCCAGTAAAGAATTATTTGAAAAATGTACAGAGTAAGTATGCACTTCAAACTCGGTGGGTTTGTTAACGCGGAGGGTAACTTCCATGTCATTATGGGCAAGCTTCTAGTCACGTTCATTCAAATTGTAGTAAGTTTGGTACATGTGAATAGAAAAAATTGTGAAAATTATTTGTTAAAAATATTTGTTGGACTTTGGTTCATATTCTTCTCTAGGTGTTGTTTTTGTAAAGACATGATCTAGAATTAATGTGAATGATCTATTATTTAAAAAATCAAGTATGAATGGGCATAGCATACAGACAATTTGCCTCCTAATTTACTGGGATGTTAGCATTTGAGTTGCTGAGAATAGCCATTCATCTAGCAAAATTTGCGATTGTTTTGTGACTTTCAATGGCTGTGTGGTGCCCAGACGGTTTGCATGCTGTATCAAACTTTGTTGAATAAAAAAATAACTAAAAAAGAATCTAAACATAGACTGTTGTCCTTCTTCTTAAGATTTCCTAAGAGAATCACTCACTTAATATATCCCTTCCATCTTTTTCAGATTGGTGAAAGACTATCTTAGTAAAGATCCATTCAATGATTTTTTAGTTAGCATGTATTTCAAAAGATATCTACAATGGAAATTTTTAGAAGGGTGAGTATTAGATCAATGGTGTATACATGTTGACAAAGGCCATTTGAAGGTTTTCCAACTTTGTCCTTTTTCAGGGAGGTGGTCTCATCAGTAAGCATTAATTAAGGCTCTAAACAGTGTAATGGATGGCTTTAGATTTTGGCAGAACTAGATCAGATGTAATGTTTAAGAGGAGCTTGAGGTGATGATGTCATGCTAAGTAAAAACAAGATAAAATTCAGGGTGATAAATTGTGCTGGTCCTCGGGGACAAGACAGTGTATCCCCATTATAAAGTAAAACAAGGTCCCTCAAATTTTTGCCATTTAATTAATAGCCATGTTAAGGGTCTTACAGCCAAAATATTCTAATTCTCACCCTGGAAATTGCTGTAAAGAAATTGATTTTTTTTGTAGACATCTTGACATAGTCTACAATTATATTTCTCTCATCAATACACCTGAAGTAATTTGTTAGTACCTTTCCCATATAGCCATGTTGGCCATCCACATCATGATATATTATGTTGTGATAGGCCTTTCCAGTGTTCCAAAATTCAATTTTGAGGATTGTTCCCATGATTCCCAACAAATATAGTGTAGCCATCCCATAATCCCACCCTTGTAAATCACTGTGAGTGATTTACTGTCTGACTTAATTGCATGTTGATGGTTCTCTGTTAGAGTAAGCCTACAATTTCAGACAGTCAAATATTACAGATTCTCTGGTTGGAATCGATTTTGTTTCTGTCCATCTTGGTTGTGCCTCTCAATCCCAATTTTGGCCAATACATTTTGATCCCTCCAGCGCCATTTCTAATGCCCCTTACTTTGGATCAATATTTTGAGCAATGGCCATCATCAATAAAAGTGAAAAGCAGGAGATCGTCATTGGCTTGAAGCAAAATAAGATTGGTCAGTTGATCACCAAGCCCTCATCCAATTGTACACTAGGCCAAGAGGTTAGAACCATCCTGTATTAAATGTTGTGATCTTGAAAAACACTGCTAAGCCCTATTCAGTGAAACATGATGCCAATAAGTTAAAAACCTTCTTTACATAGTGGTTTTGAAAATAACCCCAAACCAGGCCTTGAAATTACACGAGTGCGATCGCACCACACTCGCATCGCACTCGTAATTTTGAAAACACTGGTGCG
>JAVSBT010134765.1:0-14831 GCA_033118115.1 Pharyngocirrus eroticus
ACTCGAGCCCCTTCCCAGTTTATAGTGCAATTTTTTGTTGTTACATGGTCTGTGATAGCTGATTTATTTTCTATGTTGGGCAAATTCAAATTGTAAAAAAAATAAGATTCCCATACAAACGTGAGAATTTTGAGATATATTTATGCATATCATTAGTGTTTACTTCAGTCTTGAAATGAACTTCTGAACCATTATGAATTCAAATTTGTCTTCGTTAACTGTTAGCAATCAATCAATCAATAACACCTCAGCTTCTTCATTCTCAGCCTCCTCTTCTCCCTCTCTTTCTTCCACGTTGTCACTTCTTGATATTTCTTTGTTCATATGATATGCAGTAGCAACTGTAGCAGCAGCACCAGTGACTGTTCCCCCAGCAGCAACAGCAGTTCCCCCAATAACTCCAGCCACAGAAGTTGCTCCAAAAGCAGCTACTCCTCCAGTTATTACTCCTACTGCTGTCAAAACAACAATAGCACTCACACCACCAATTGATAATCCAACCTTTTCTTTCTTTGAAAATGTATTCCATTTTGCTTCAATATCTTCTACCGATCCTTTTGCATGAAATACAAATTTTGAATGCGGTGGCAATTTTTGCCAGCTAGATTTTTGTATATCCTTTACCCTTTTCTGGAAGTATGAATTGGTAAATTTGGTTAGAAATATGTTAAGGTCATTATTTGTGCTAGATATCGTGAGATGATGACACAACACTTATATGACAAAGGACAGACGTTTTTGTTTTGAGATTGATTTATCTTTTACTGAAGAAGGCAGATGTAAGTCATTTACAATTTACATGATACATTGCTAAAACAACACTAGCAACTTTTATTTATTCTATAATATCTACCACGTACCAGATTATGTTGACATATAAGCTATGGTGTCGGTTAATTATATCAATGCAACACACAGAATGTATAAATGTCAAATTTCACATACTCATTTGTAATTCAAATTTTCAAGGTGATAAACATTCAAGTATAAGGTAGATGATAACTATAAGAATCAGACAAAACATTCTCACCTGAAACCTTGCTATCAAGTTTGCATTGTCACCTTCAGGAACCATTCTAGCCTTTAATCTCCTCTCTGCTTCTGCAGTACCTGCCAATATTTGGTCACAATAAGTTTGCAACCCCTCTTTTGACTCTGACAAAGCACCAAAAGTTTCCTCTAGGTGCTGGCTGAGAATTTGGTAGGATGTCTCATTAATATCAGGGGCAATTTTGTGCTAAAGAAAATATCAAGAATTTAATCAACTTTTGGCTGGAAACTTTTAGATAATATATAGATTAGCACACACAAAGTAGCATTAATTTTGTAAGTAAAGTGTAGTGTCCAACATATCATACAGCATTGCAAATGGTCCCTTGCTATTGAAGTCTCTGACATTATTTCTAATCCTCATTGTCAATTGACACAAAGATAACTTTGAGCTCAGATATTCCCATAAATAATCCCCATTATAAAACTTAAAAAGTGGATCAAAAGCATCTGTAGGAAATAAGATATTTTATCATGAGAACCGTTATATCCATTTTTGAGCTGCTGCTTTATATCAATCAATGTAAAGTTAGAAATCATGTATGAATATAAACATTTCTACTTCTAACGACCTCTGTGGTTTATAATTATAGCAAAATTCAACACCAAAAGAAGGAAATAGTAATAACAATACCTCGATGTGTTTCTGCAGTGCAGTATCTAGTTGTTCTTCGTCAGAGCAAATAGAAAGGTATTCATCTTTAGCAATCTCTTTTGCCTCCCAAACTATCTCAGCAAATTTTAGAGGAACTTCCTCATCTTTAACACCATCAACTTTTAACCATTTTTCATTAAAACTGGCTGTGAATATTTTGATCACTCTTTTAATCATCAGCGCCCTGATAATTGTTTGTAAGTCAATATTGCACATTGTTGTACGCAAGAAGGGGAGATGTTGTTCAACTCTGTCTGCAAATACTGTGTGAAGCAAAACAAAAAAAAAAAAAAAAAACAATTACAAAAGAAGTTTCTGAACACATGTATGTTTTTGTTGCAAGCTAGCTTATCTTATCTTATCTCCATAACTTTTCGTCATTTCACCAATTGAATGTTTTAACCTGCTCCCCTAGGAATTTAAAGATAAGAATACAGGTTGATGATTCCATAACAAGAGTTATTCAACAGGCTGATTATTCTGTTTGTGTAATATTTTCAATATTTCAGATGAAATAAATACAACAGCGAACAACCATAATATTAACTACAACAAGTGTAATACAAAAAAGTAATTTTTAACACACAGATGGGACCAAAGATTTTTTCTATCGCAAAGGATTTAAAGATAACTTTCAAGATAGAATATTTACCCTGAGCAGTAATGCCAGTGATGTCAGAGTGGAAGGCAATCTCTTTCAATGATTGTGTTTGCTCTATGAATTCTGGTTCAAGTTCAGCATCTGGCATTGTTGCTAATGTTCTTACATCCCTTGGACGACAGGGAGCAGGAAGAGTTATGCATTGGTATTTCTTGAAATTTTTCTTTATAACATTCCTGACCTTGTTATGCTGCAAGAATTGAGGTTTACATTAATTATTTCATACCTTTCATAAGCCAAGTTTTATGAATACACCTTAGGTTTTTTAAACTACATACTATTTATTGAGATATACTCACCTCAAGTGTAATCTGCGCATTCCCTTCTTTGTCTTTTAGCATGTGCTCAAGGTACTCGTCAGATGAACACCTTTTTCCATCTATAGTAAGGTCTAGATGAAAGTCCCTTACTACAACAACAAGTTCTGGGAAGTATTTCTCTCCCTCTGTTGTTGCCAAACCGGCAATTATCCCAAGAGCTCTTAAAAATATAAACATCTATAGATATAGAATTATTTTCTACGTGCACAGCATCAGTGACTTAAAAGTCAATTTTCATTATGAACCTAATATTTATTTATAAGCAAAATGCATATTGAAGTGAAGAAGACCTCATCATTTAACCAAAAAAGTTCTTTTTTTTATCAAAATTAATAAATATTTACCTTGTAATTAAATTCTACTTCTTATTACTAAACATTTAAAAAACTCATTAACTTTTCAATAATAAATCAACAATGTGTAATTTTGTAACTTGCGGAAAACATCCAGAATATGGCCTACCCTAGAGTCTCCAATATTTTTTCATCAATATTACTTTTAACATTGACAATGACGATATCACTAACAAGAAGGGCAAACAGGACACAAATATTCTCTGCACTTGTGTTGGCCTAAACAAAAAAGAAGATAAATGGCTGTTTTCAAACGTTGTTTGATCTAGAGACCCATCTCTCACAACCAGAATTTGCCAATTTAAGATAAATCTGTCATCATAGGTGTAAGTGATATGTATGTCAATTTTTTGTAAATGATATGAATGGATTCATGATAGTGAAAAATATTTATAAGGCACAGGTTTCAAAAAATGAATACATATCAAATTGTAACCAACAAATTTAACGTCAATGGGGGTAATAAGTGATGACATAAACATAAGAACATTTGCCTTTTTTGAAGAACTATCATTTTGCAATAAGAACAAAATTAAATATGTTACCTTTTCAGCATCAGATGTACCCTCTGTATCTAACAGAAGGAGTTTTTCATCCTCTCTTGTTGGATTATCCACTAGCATGGCCCAAATACCTTTCGTTGTACCCTGCACAGTATGGCCTACATCAAAACCTAAATCAATTTTAAAAAATTGTAGTACTATTTTTCTGATTTTGTTCAATCAAAAGCAAATAATGTCTTGTAATCATGTTCAAAATATACTTGACAAAACAGCTGATGCTTGTCATTCAACTTAGTAACATTTTATTTTTCCTATAAGTTGTCTTTTAAGAGTTTTTTTTAAATAACTATCGTTGTCAAAGGAATGGTCAAGAATCAAACATTTGTACAAGGTGTTTTACTTGTGGTTATCCATACACCCAGTTGCATATTTGATCTTGAATTTTATAATGCAATTTTTCACTTTAAATTGTTATTTAAATATTTTGGTATCATAAATATAAAGAAAATAAATAAAAAAAGTATAACGGTATACAATTTCTGAATACTCCCATTAAGGCTATGGATATGCTCTTTCTTACACAATATTTTGGGGAACATTTTCATATCCTTCTATAGAATGTCCCACATTTATAAGATTGCAAGAGCTAATTTGTTTCATAATTATGTGAACTTGAATCAAAGCAAGTTTGCATGAAATTGCATTTTACCGTAGGAAGCTAATGAACCCTAAGAATATGCTATTTAGACATTCGTATTTACTCTATAAATAATACTCTTCAACAGATTTTACATCATGACAAATATTATGACAAATGCTCTGAAAATAATATGCATTCTTGTTCAAAATCATGCATGAGCCCCAAAATATGCCTTTTTATTTACCTTGTCTGAGCTTCAACTTCAAAAGGAGATTCATCAGGGTTGATTTTCCAGATCTATATGGGCCAACAATGCTAACAACCCTAAGTTTTATATTGCATGTTCCCACCATTTTTAGAGTGTCTTCATTAAACTCTAATTTCCCATCAGCATCAACACTAGCAAGAGGCATCGGTGTCCCTTCCATGGGCGACTCTTCCATTTTTCTATTTTTCGACCAAATATTACAATGTTTTGTAAAAATAAAATATTTTTTCCAAAAACCAATTATTTGAGGTATTACATAGATATATCAGATGTGCAAAATAAATGGTTATTATACACCTAATAATTAATGTTTTGTAAAATTATTGGGGACCCTCCCCTTAATAGCTGGTTGAACAGGGTTTTGAGATGGTTACAAATATGGGCTGTCTATTGTTATAAACTCAATAGATAGAGAAAGGGTACGATTTTTTTGGCATTATAGAAATGTTCTTATAAGCAGGTGTTTTCTTTTTGAGTCCCTTTGGAAACATATTTGAGTTAGTATTCATTTTTTTACTTTAATGATATCTTTCGATGGCTCTGGGTGATTTTTTTAAAAATCAAAAGATTTTTCTAGCAACCCTTTTGATAAATCTAACAATAAACTTACACATTATTCATATCTGAAAAATGCAGGTTAGATGAACTTTGTAAAATTATCGATATAATTATATAATTATGATTCAAAATTTAAGGTACAGTGTATCTCTAAAGTATGCATTTTGGCATTTCATAATTTGTAAAGAAAACAAATTTCATAACCTATGAATATTTAACTTTGAAACCTTCATGTTTTGCCTCAACAGAATATCTTTTTCTTTCTTTTTTTTCGGGGGGGGGGGGCTAAATGTTTAAAAAAAAAAAAACGGAAAGAATATGTAAACAGGCCTTAAAAATCATAATCCCTTTTAAAGACTTGAAGTAAATCTGTTTACATTTTCTTATAAAAAGTCGCAAAATATTAAAATTGGAAAACAAGTGACTTAATCATATAGGTCACATATATAATTGACTGAAATTTCCGCACAGCTAAAGAGTGAATCCTAGAATAGTTAAAAAACTTTGTTGCTATTGGCTATACATAATATCAAAGCATTGTTGCGAAGAGTGTAGGCACACAAAGTACATTTACTGTACTTTCGCTTATGCCTTTCATGACAATTTTTTACCACTACATTCATGCTCTAACCCATGGGCTTATGAGCTTTGAAAGCCAGTGAAGAATATAATTCACTTGAAACTGCATAGAATGATAATATGACAATTCAAGCTGACACTCTACCCAGTGAGCCATTAAGGCGTACAGCCTTAAAAAGGCTTTCTACATGCATGCAGTAGAGAAATAAAGGAAAGAGAATAGCAGCATGAAGTAAAGAACTTTTTTTTGTTTCAGCAAATATTCATGATATACTAACCAAGTTACCTAGTTCTGACAAATAAATTTTCATTCTCTCATTCTTGCCAATGTACTTTTTATCTTATTCAATTGTCAGAACTAGGGAACATTGGAACTCTGATAAAGTGCTATCCTCAAACATAATAATTATCATCAATTCTTGCAACAATTTCAAACATTTAATAGATCTGCTATTTCTTAATACACCTGGCAATAAAGACTACATTTTTTATGTTCAATTTGTTCCATAAAACAGCTATCGATCAAATATTCCAAATTAAATCATAACATGAGATAATTTAAACCTTCACTTGGTGAAAGTAATCTAAGTACAAATCTAATGAAAATATTCCAAGTCCTTTGACAGTGAAATAATCTGAGTTTGAAAACGAAAATATTTTAAGTTCTTTGACTGGAAATAATTTAGATCAAATGATGAAAATATTCGAAGTATACATCGAGCTAAAATTCTAATCTAACTAAAAGACTAAAAATCGAAAGAAAATATTAAGTCCATAGTGAAGTAATCACAGCCAAAATTTCACAGTTTTACAAAAACCTAGGTCTTCTATTTCTAACTTCTTACCTTATTTCTCAGTGTTTTCGCACCCTTGATGTTTTGTCAGAGTTTTCTAGGATGAATATGGTTAGACTCAGACTCCTCCATCCCTTCTTATAGGGCTTTTTTGGCAGGTGGCTTCAGACAGGCGGGGGAGTTGGGGTAACACGGACACCTACTTTATCTAAAAAACATGTTTGCATCATTCTAAAACCATGGGAATTATCATCGGGGAATTATCATGAAATAGTGTTTTTGTTATCAATTATGACTTTTACACAAACACGTCTACATTTTGAAAAAGACGGCAGGTGGTGTGGTTATCAATGGATTGTCATCAAATGTTATTCATTTGCCAATTTAACAAAGAAGTCTAAATATTAAAAAAGAAAGGCTGCTGTAGAGGTTATGGGAAATCTTTAGTTTCCAAAAACTATCATGTATAATTCAATTCATTAATGTTCATGAGACAGTCAAGTAATTTTTCATTTATATCATGCCTTCACGTGGGAAAATCAAGAAATCACCAATGGCTTTCCGAATGCAGAGCATGGGAAACAATGACATCCTTCTAAAAAGGGCATCATTTTTTCTTAATATCCAACCAAAAGACACGAAAACAAAGACACTGCAAATGTTATTATTTATGAGGTGTCTAGAGGTCTCTTTCTTGTAACCTGTGGTTTTACACACAATACTGTACATAGACCTAGAGGCAGATGATCTAGCGAATAGAAATCTGACAAGAATGGGTTAATTATTTTGTATTTTCTAACTTAGCTGGTCTTGCAGTGAGAATTTCTGTCATCAATTTATTTTTTATGTCAATAAGTTAAGAATCAAAATCAGTTTCTTAAGTATTTCGTAAAGAGGCAAATAGAGCCATTTCTTTTGTGTTTATTTCTTTTTTCCCCTATGGACTTATGGTAACCAAAAACCCTATTCAATTTCCTGAATGAGAACTATTGTTTTAACAAAAAGATTGGAGAAATCCCTACATATAGTTTATATTTCTCAAAGAATGACAACATAACCAAAATATGAAAGAGAAAATTCAACAGATATTTGAATATCTCATTTCAGAGTTTCAAAATATTTTTAAAATAAAGTTTAAAAATCAATAGACTTGACATTTTTGAACTAAATATTGATACTTCAGAAAAGGTTTGTTACTAAAATAACTAAATAGATAATAGATAATAAGGCCATTCCATATAAAAAAAATTATATTTTTTTTATCTCTATGAGAATAAGACATCACTCGGTCTTTTACATAGAAAGTACGGAAAATACCGAGGTGCTCCTTATTTCAAGAAATATTCAAGAATGTTGTGTATTGTACAAAATAATCTCTATATTGTTCTTTATTTCTAACCGGAATTGTACATTCACAACCGTACAATGATTTTGCATGATTTGATTGCCTAATTGCGACAAAAAAGCAACATTTGAAAATAAAATGAAAGAAAATTGTCACCGGGAAAAATGGATCGGTCACGTCCTCGTCAACTAATCAATTTGGAATGGCCTAAGAAGTATTTTTTGACATTAAAAAAGAGTTGCATGTTTTGTATGTAATGCATTGTATGTAATGCATTGTGTTAAATGTCACCTACCGGTCACTTGTAACACCAGAATATTCTCCATTTGCTTCTCTACCAGTATCTAATGTAGTTTTAGATTGGTGGTTATGCGGTGTATATATGATGGAAGGGGTTTCAACTTTTAGCCAGAAAGAATTTACCTCAAGCGGGATTAGTACCCTGGCCATTGGTGTATCCCTGATCCTTGATCAAGTGCCTTAACCACTACAATACTTATTCCCTTTACAGATCTGTATCATTATTATGACATTTCGTCTCCCAGTCATCTTCTACACCTTTCCAGAAAAAAAATTTATAATTACAGGCAAAACAAATTCCCTGATCTGAGTAGCTAATGATTATACACTTTTCCAACGTGACAAGTTCCTCAAAAAAGTTTCTGAGATACGCTACACTGAGAAACACGTCGAGTAACATGTTAAAACTTGACATTACAGCTTTCGGCACAATCTATGGTAACGTTTCTTTTGCACAGAAGGTTGAGGGTTCGATCCCCAGCTTTGCCCCATGCCTATGTTCCATGTGCTACGGAAACCAGGGATAAGTGTCCACCTGATTGGCCTTACAGGCTCGAGTATGGCTATATACTTTTCTTCTATTGCAGTCTCTCCCCTCCATCTCAAATTGTTCGCATTTGAAAGATTACTGCACTAACTGTATATGTGCATGATTGATATTTCTTTTTAAAGTGTTGAATATGGTATTATGATATAGGTATAAAACAAATCATTCAAGCGTTTTGATGTTGATGGGGTTTTTTTCATTTGTGTACAGCTTTATATAAGCTTTATACATATACATTTACCACCACAAGAGTCAGTGTGTAAAAACCTATGATAAATACTGTTAATTGGTAACTATACGTGTATTAGGGCAACACTATTGGTATTGAAACGATGCAAAATCAAGCACTATGTATACGAAACACTTCAAAAAGGGGGACCAGTGTTATCATTGAAATGTACATGTACTATAACATTGAGTCCGTAGCCTCATATGGGTTTGCTGCTATCACTTTTCTCCCATCCTAATTTTGATTTGATTTCTTTTGGTGAAGATATTAAATCACCGAAGATAGCACATAATAACCAAAAGTATTTGAAAAAATTGTTACTTTTCTTCAATACAAGTATTCAGAATATTAAAAAAAATGTTTCTAAAAGTTTCTGAACATTTTTTTTCATGAAAGATATGAGCAGTAGCCTTAACTGGAATTGATTTTGATGTTTTTCTGCTTCTGTAGAAATATGAATGACTAGCATTTGGGGAAGTTAACATGGAAAATCTTGTCTATAAGGGACCCTATATCTAAGATTTCCTATTTTCACCATCAAAATGTTGAAAATCTTTTTTTTTTCACATTTCTATACAAGCAAAACATTAAAAAGATTTCATCCTGTTGTGGAAATGATCTAAATCTCTTGACACAGTAGTAGTAATGATTGTAGAGAGGTTACTTCGAAAATTGCACAACGTAATCTAAATATTGAAAAGGAAGGCAGGAGAAGTGGATATTTAAGGATCATCATCAAAATTAATTGTTTTCGTATTGTATGTGGATGAAAAGAATTATCAGTTTTTGTATGAAATAATGTTCAAATAATGTTGCCATGCTTACCCAAGAATAATTATGTTCTTTTATGTAAGTTACAAATAAAAATCCTTTAATATATCATTTTTTGAAGAAAATCTAAAGTGGGAGGTAAAATCACCATAAATTCATGTCAATAAAAGATAATACAATTTCCTAGTGTTTTTTTATTATTGTGGCATAACATGTTTGCATATATAGTCAATTCAAACTATAAGAACTAAGTGTTTTCAATAATTATACAAGATATCTATGATGAATGGTTGTGACAAACAAGCCTTTCTCAAAATAGAAAAAATCCATTGTGAAACTGATAATTTTTCGGTTTTTAAAAAAAGACTAAAAATATTCAAATGCAAGGAATGACATGACTTTAGTATTTCATTTCTTTCCTAATAGATGGAGACACAGAAATACAATTTCCTACTTTAACATATCCAGAATGTTTATATCAATGTCTTCCTTGATGTTGACAATCAGAATATCAAAGACAAGAAGACAGAACATGACACAAATTATCTCTGAATCTGGGTGAGCCTAGTATAGAAAATAAGGAATGATGGTATGAGATCAGTAACTAACAATAAATCTATCCATCTTTTTGCCCCACACATTGTCTGTTTTCTAGAAAAACCAGTTTCCTACGTATAGTGCATTTAGGCTGATTTTCAAAAAGAAAACTCACCTACACTATTGTACCAAACCAACTTTTAAACCATAACAAGTGTAAAGATGATAATAGAAAAAAGATATGTGTAATATGTAGAATCAATAGCACTTCTTTTAAATATTTAACAGGAAAGATCTATATCATACATAGCAAGTCTTGAGTAGTAAAAGTACAATTGAATTTTAAGACATTTCTACTTTCAAATGAGCCATTTGAATATGTTCCAGCTGGTTACAATTTTACTGTAGTTATTTACATAAAACTTAAAACACAGTATGATACTGACAGCCTTATCAGTACATTAGTTCATTGTTGGCAATTCCATAGTCACACGACATAACAAAACATTACATTTAACGTTTTCCTCTAAACTTACAAACATGAGAACCTAATAAATATTTTGTTCTTCTTTTATTCCACAACAATAATAATAATATGACAATATTTAACTATATTTAAATAATTAACTGGATGAAATGTTGATAATGTTTTGCGTGTATAGGAATATGAAAAATAATGTCTAAGGATGACTGTGAGATTTTACATGGGATATAGTCAGAAATTGCTTCAAAATGGCAATGAACGCATTTCCCATATTGAATCCCCCATAGAGATTTATAAAGTCAATACATAGGTTTTAAACCATACTTCTATTCCTTAATGACTTGAAACATGTATCTTTTTTTGTTTGACTTATTTATATGTATAATTATATACTGTGCAGAAGGAAAGTTCTGCTTTCAAACCTACTGTTGTGTTATCATTTACATTTACATGTACATGTATATTTTAATATCTAGATAAAAGCTGTCATGGTTCATTTTGTATTATACTGTTTATCATATTCGGTGTGTTAGTCTCGCTGTCCGAGATTTCCAGTGGCAGGTGTTGTCATGTAAGCACGTTATGTAAAGAATTTCATGAAGAAGACGAAAGTTGGGAAAATGTATCTTCCTAATGATAAAAAATGCTTGTGCACGAGCAGGTGCCACCTGATATGAGTCTTTTCTCGTTTGACCTTACACGGCCTATTTTAACGCCAAATGACGTAATGTTTTTTTAACCCCAAATTGTAGCAAGCTTTATGTTTTAATCTTCAGAGCATTGCACTGGAGGTGGCAATCTACTCTCCTGAATGTGGTTGTAAAACCTCTTCAACGCTGGAAACAAGAAACTGGAAAACAACATGCCTACAACACCAGAAAGGGCTGCAGTAACACCGATTGTAGCAGTGGAAACCCCAAATAAACTACTTGCAGGTATACTTGCACCACGAGTAACAAAATCAATCGCAGTAAAAGCAGCCCCACTGGCAGGTGGAGCACTACAGACAATTCCATCTCCTGTAGCAACAGCAGCTCCCCTGCCAGTTCCATTACAACCTTCCTCTGACAAGTTGTCCCATTGCTCTTCATTGTTATCCATTGTCTCCATATCCATGACTGGTGAGGCCCTAGCACACATTGATAATTGCTTCTGTTTCTTCCTTGTATCTTATCAATATCTGACACTCTAGAAATGATAAATTGTAATCATATATCAACCCCAGGGATGAAAAAAAATATTGTTGTATAATGCAGGGTGAAAAAAATATATATAATGCCTAAGAATACATCAGCAGCACCAAGACAATGGAATGCCCCTTAAATTAAAAAAGATAAACATCCAAAAACTGAGATTATTAATCGTCACCTATATCCCATATTTGTTTTGCTTTCTAATATACATTTTATGTACAAGAATTAACATTAAAACATTTAGCTTAATTCAGTTTGATTTCAAATCCATGCTTTGCAACATGCCTAGAACATACGAGCTTAATAAAAAAGACATGTACTTCAGAATATCAATCATATTACATTATTATTCATCATCAGAATATTAAACCGATACTGCAATAGTCAACAGCAAAACAATCTGTTGACTCGCAATAATAATTATATTTTGTAGCAAGAACTCATGTACATCTATCACTTACTGTTTTGGTGTCGAAAGAATTAAGTGTCCTATGGGTTTAACCTACAACATGTACATGCGTAGAACTGTTATTGATTGACATTTGTTTATAGTGACTGTGCAGCTCCGTAAAGGTAAATCTAGTTTTTAACAGCGAAGTGCCTAAGCGTGTTGGTTACAAGATGTAGACAATGGTTATTGATCACAATTTGTACAGACAAAGAAGAGGTTTGTAATCGTATAGTGAATTTTCAGCACTATATACAATGTTATATCTTTATTTCTCGACAAGTCCTATAAGACCAGGTCGCCCAAGACTGTACCTCGCCTGTGTTTTAATGGAGGACTGCAATAAACTAGGGATAAAACTTAAGACAAAACAAGATCTTAAAAACATAAGAGAACTCGCCAGAGAAAGAAAAAAGTGGAAAAGCAAAATGGTGTAAAGTTCATAAAAGTGCATATGCGAAGAACAGTCATATAATAACTAATATTTATTTAACGATTGTATGGACGCGAAAATGATGATGATGATGATGATGATATACAATATTACCTGCTTTATATGACTACCTGTGCTATGTGACCACCTAGTCAATGCACCTATTGCATGTTCACTAGTCGGTAGTAGTTAACCTGTCATGAGAGACCAATTTTTTCTAGGCTGATGGGGCAGTCACATAATGCTGGTTCTACTGTAATTGCCCACTTCCTTTGGTAGCCTATTTTGATAAAAGGGGGATTAAATCGATTCGAATCGATTCGAAAAGAGTATCTAACCACAGCCAATTTTGTTAGGGTTAGCTGGTCGTTTGAAATGAACAAGATTCCAAAAGGAAAGTGGAGGGAAGTTCCTGTATAGATGCAGTTTGTAAATTGCATAATTATAGAGTTACTTCTTACAGAGTGTATATGAATGATGAGACATACAACTTTTAAAACATACTTCTTAGTTGTATTTTTTCCATTTTATTAATTGTATGATGCATATCATTACATCTATAGTATGAAATAACAATTACTATAAGAACAATACAACTTGTTTGAAATTAATACCTGATTAGAATATATATCAGTCTAATAAGAAATCAAATTCAAAATATTTTGTGCTATGTAATATTCTAATTTGGAATTGCATCCATCCCTATTGATGACCTAAAATAATACCACATTATTCAATATTATATTTCCAGTACATTTGCAGGTTGTAACATTTAATTTCGATGATACATTATTATATAATTATACAAACTTAAAGACAGTGAATTAACATTTGGTCCAAAAATATATATATATAATTATCATGTAAACAAAGTCCAACTACACTGCTTCTTTAGGTCAGAGTTATATTTGGTGATTTGTTTCATATTGTTAATATTTTCTAGACTTTAAAATTATGGTGTTTGGGTCCCCAAATTGTAGCAAGTTTTATTCATTTTGAAATTGTCAAGAACCTTTGTCTAAGATTCATAACGAAACAAAAGCCTATGCTTTATAGTTTAATCTTCAGTACATTGCACTGGAGGGGGCATTCTACTCTCCTGAATGCGGTTAAATAACCTCTTCGATACTGGAAACAAGACAATAGTTGCCAAAATGCCTACAACACCAGACAGCACTGCAGTAACACCCATTGCAGCAGTGGAAAATCCAATAGCAGCCCCACCAGCAGCACTACTTGCAAAAACACCTGTAAAAACACTGTTTACAACAACAACCCCACTACCGGCACCAGCAACACTAGTTGCAAGCATTCCATTTGCAGTTATAGCAGCTAAATTAGCCATTACACTACCGCTGGCAGTTGCACCACTACTTGCAATAATACCATAACCCAAACCACTATTAACAGCAAGTGCTGCAATACCACCGGCACCGGCAACACCACTTGCAGCAACAGCAGCCCCACTGGCAATTGCAGCCCCACCGGCAATTGCAGCACTACGGGCAATTACATCTCCTGTATTAACTGCAGCCCCACTGGCAATTCCATCACTACTTTCTTCCTCTGAGAAGTTGTCCCATTGCTCCTTAACGTCATCCGTTTTCATCATGGTCATATCTTGTAAGACCCTAGCACACATTGATAAATGCTTCTGTTTCTTCCTGTTATCTTATCAATGTCACTCTAAAAATATATTAATTGTAATAACATTGATGAAAAAGAATATTGTGTTGTATAGAAATATAAATCGATCTCAAAAAAAACCATTCAATGACCTTATGATTGAATTCTCAGTACCAGTATATACAATGATCATTTATATTGAGAAAATCTGATCTCAGCAGATAAAATCTCGAGAAAACCAATTAACCAAATGTAATTTTCCTTTAAATCTAGTCCTTTCCAATAAGTGTGATCCCAAAATAATTGTTATAACATTTTTTTTGTACTTAACCTACTTGCAGAAAAATCAAGATGAATATCTCAGAACAGAATGCTGATAATTCAAGCAGTGATGCTAACAGCTGAAGTTTGCATTTGCTAATAAAGTCAATATTCTGATTTTGAATGGTCTATGTATGTTTGTAAATCTTTATTTAACCTGGATAGCCCAATCAGCAAAAGCTGGTTTTCGTTGGGGTCCAGGGTTTCGAATAAAAA
>JAVSBT010134876.1:0-14828 GCA_033118115.1 Pharyngocirrus eroticus
CTTTTATAAAGAATGATTATTTGGGACATATGTTGGTGCATATCAAAAAAGCAATTAGACCCTCACGAGGCCTTAAAGACATAAACAAGCAAATGAATAAATCTGCTGAGTAAAGGTATGTTTTTACAAGCAATTTTAAAGTCAAACTTCCTCCAATTTGTAGTGGGTGAACTCTATATCATCCAGTCACCAATTTTTTTTACTTCAGGGATGCTTTCATTTCCAATTTTAAGTCCTATGAATTCTATGACAACTAACTACAAATGGGTTAACAGTTTCACACTAAAGATTTTTAATAAGATTTCTTTACAAACAAACAAGTCTAATTATCAATAGTGTAAACAGGCCTTTACTTTAAGATAAAAAATGATACATGGCAAAAGCTTTTACATGATCTTAACCATACTGTTCCCTATTTCATCATTTAGCTTTTTTGTTGAAATAATAGTTGAAATAAATTGAATTATTACTCTAGTCGTTTGAATTCCAATGCTGCATGCAAGGGGAGGGCTACAGGTTCTCTTGTCATTAAATCAGGATTTGCTCCATGATTAAGCAACAACTTGACACATCTCAGATGTCCCCCTTGTGCTGCCAGGTAGAGGGGACTTGCTCCATCATGGGCACATCTATTAACAACCCACTTCCTCACTATTCAAAAAGAAAAAATGATCAGGATGCATTGGAAATGAGAAAAAACATCTGCCAATTTATAAATTATCTTTTTTGTATTAATGAGCTCATACCAATAGGCTTATTCGCCCACATTTCATATCTCTTTTTAGCGATATATTTAAAGTATAATCGTTGTTTTGTTCTCATTCATCATAGCTGAAAATATTTGTGCAGCTAAAGGTCAATAGCAATATATTTAAATAAATTATGTATTTAAAGAGATACCTTCTCTGTCAGGTAGACTTGTTAACATTTTGTCGAGTAGTTCATATTTTCCAAACTGTGATGCAGCAAACACTGGTGTGATTCCATTGTCTTCTTGAATTTTAACACTAGCATTGTGTTTCAGTAAATAGTCAACAATTTCAGATGCCCCTTCTGTCTTTTGTATCACTTCATGCAAAGGTGTTGTGCCACAATAGGACTTGCAATCCACATGAGCACCATGCTCTATCAATACTTTAATACAAGGCAGATCCGAGTTTTGAACAGCTAGCAAAAGCAAAAAAAGTATTAAGGCCATTCCAAACTGATTAGTTGGTTGATGGACTTGACTGACCCATTTTTCGGTGAATGACAATTTTTTTTTTAAATGTTGCCTTTTGGTCAAAATCACTGTAAGCTTGTAAATATACATTTCCAGTTAGAAATGAAATAATTTAACAGCTGCTGAAATAAATAAATGACCAAATTTTGGCATTTTCGATGAAAAGGTCACAATTTGGTAAATGTTTGTATCTTCACCAGAAAAGGTATTGTCAAGCTGCTTATTGTCAATTTATTCAACACCAAAGGAATAAAAGAAATAAAGTGTACCATAACTTACAAGGATTTTTCTGTTTTAGTACACACAATTTGTTAATCTTGATTTTTTTTCTCTTTATCTACATATCTTTATCTCAAAAAGTACTAACCTTCATACAGAGGAAAACATTGCATGGCATCTGGCACGTTAAGATCACATTTTTTCTCCAAAAGAAATTTGACTGCTTCAAGTTGTTTTTTCCTAACTGCTACAAGAAGAGCTGTAGCACCATCAAATGTTTTCACAGATAAATCTGTGTCCTCTGAAAGCAAAGTTGAAGCCAAATAAGCAAGAGTGATTTGATGTGGGTTTTTTTAGGATCAACAATTCCCTTCAATGATGATTTGTTTTGGCATAAGTTTTTATGAAGGGAAATGTCCTGTCCAAATATTAGTTATAAACTTTAAATATTTTAGCCTATTTAGGTCACACATAGCTGAGACAGAGAGGATGGCAGCGAAATTGAATATCTCTAAATATTGAGGGGATTAAACTTTCATTGCAAGTACATTTTGCTTCTTACTATGAACAATACAAGAAATTCCTTGAGTAACAAATATGAATATAGACAATGGATTTTGGAATTTGAATGCCTTGTGAGAATAATAAAAGTATGGACAAGTTACTGGTAATTAATTATTCTATAGGAACTCACTGTGTTTTAGCAATATCTTTAAGCAGTCTATGTCACCTCTGCTTGCAGCCTCATGGGTAGCCCTCCACCCTCTGTTGTCATGAGCATCCACTGGATGGCCTAAAGAGAGAGTCACTCAGTCAGATTTTAACATTCACTACAATATTTAAACCTAGGGTCATAACATTTGACATTTTATGTCCTGCAGTTCAATAATTATACGGATTGGGTTTTATGACCAGTGTGACTAAATCTGACACTGAGTAATAGCATTGGCCAAATTTATTTTCATTAGTTATGCTATACTAGTCTATATGTTGGGAAGCAGAAATTCCCGAAATCAAAACTTATTTACCTTCTGCAATGAGTCGTTCGACACTAGATGATCGACCATATCTTGCTGCTCCAATTACTGTGGTTGAGGAACTTGAATTCATATCCATGATCCTGACATGACTATAATTAATAAAATTATGGGCTACATTGTTTTCAGACTTCAGTCAAGTGTCAAAAATAATAAGTCCAACAACAAATGATTCAAGGGCATATTCATTTCAAAAAGCCCCCAATAAACAGTTTGGACAATTATGATGCTCAATATATTCACCACTTTAAAATTAACAGTGGCTCAACAACTTGTTACTCATGTCGCCTTGTCGATAAGTTAGAGAAAAGGGCAGATTTGTTTCATAAACAAATCTATCATACCGGAAGTAGTAGTGTCACCAAGAAAAAAGAAAAACACACGTGTACTTATAGGTAAGGTGTTGAGTTTTAGTCTTTATCACAATATTAATTTCTAACGTCAATCAAATATGTAGAGAGATTGTTGCAAAAACCTAACATGTCACAGCACATTTATATAAGAAGGAGTTATTGTACTCAAATTAGGCAAAATATAGTTAGTATTACTTATACCCTCATTATCGCCCAATCGCTAGCACCAGACACAATTTATTCTTTCAGGTTTCATCCACGATTATCAAATATGGCTAAAAGTTTAAGAAGCAAAAGGAAGAGGAAAATGAGAGCTGAGAAAAGAAAGAAAAATGCTCCAAAAGAGTTAGCAAAGCTGAAGGAAGTGATTGGAATCGGAAAAGATGGCAGTTTGAAAATGGATTTGGATGAACTTGTAACAAGTAAAGGATCTCAATAATTTTAATTTAAACCCATATATTAAAGAGGGAGGGGGGTCTGATCCCAATTCCCAAAGAATCAAAAATCAAAATTTCAAATCCCGAAAAATCAAACTTCAAATAAGGACACCCCCAAATCCCATAGAATTCAAATGCAAAATCCCAAATCCCAAACAATTAGAATGTCCAATCCCAATCCCAAAGAATAGGTGAATCTCAAATCCCAAGAAAATTAAATCTGAAAATCCCAAGTCCCAAACAATTAAAAAGGCTAAATCCCAATTCCCAAGGAACCCCCCCTCATATAACAGTTGAAACCAGTGCTATGTATAATGAAAAAACATTCAATATTAATCTCTTATGATACATGTTGTTTGAGCACCTAATATTACTATTTCCCATGATTGGGCTATTGTTGGGGGGAAAACAGTGATTCAAAAAAGTTACACTTTCATGAGCCTACTGTTGAGGTAATATAATCTTAATGTCTACAACTCTTATGCTTCAGTGAAAGATTCTAAACAATTGAAAAAAGAAGCTGAAAAGAAGGCTGCAGGTGAGGGGAATCATGTTATGTACAGTCTACACTCTAAATGTCTTAACCACAATATCAAATAACATTGTAGTGAATGGGAATTCTGGTATGAGAGACCAGGTCAAAGACATTTAGAGTATGGACTATGTAGTGATATTTACAGTCTTAGAGTGAGACTAAGTAGAATTGATTAGCATGTGGCCTTTGAAGAGCCTGATAATATGTACCATATCAAAGTTTTTTAAATAAAACAAACCCTGTTGAATGAAAATCATCCATAAACCAAGATTTCTGAAAAGGCTTGATCCTTATTTATTTCAATTATCTTAATGGTTGTAGAACAGAAAATATCTTCACAAATAAGATTGTATATAACCAAGAAAGTATATTATGAGAAGAATTTTAATTGTCTTTCTTTCCTGTTTTATTATAATTTACAATCATAAGTTACGATTTTCCTTTCAGATGAATCCATGGATCAAGATGCAGATCCTTCCAAATTTGATACTAAAACAAAAAAAGATGAAAATGGACAATATCCAGTCTGGATGAATCAAAGAGCTATAGGAAAGCATAAAACAAAATTGGGTAAAAAAGTGCGAAAAGGAGCCGGGAAAAAAAAGAAAAATGTTTGGTAACAAACTAAGGAGTCTTAAACCTTTTTGAAATAATGTTGGATGCAATTTTTTGCATAGATGATATTGAAATTTCTGTACATGAAATTACAGAATTACTACCTGCCTGTGAAATATGCTGTAAAAAATATTTGAATTTGGGATCAGGTATAAAACTGGAAAGCTCAGGCAATGAAAATCAACTTCAAAATTATGGCAAAGTTAACTGTTTCTTTGCCAGAAGAAGGCATTTAGTATTGCCTTGTATGTTACGTTATGAATTCATGTCTATGTATATATTACATAATGTTTTGAGAGAATGAGATGAATGATTGTAATAAAGTTGTGATGAAATTAATGAAAACATATTTCTTTTCTCATTCTGTTGAACCTAAAACAGGACTTATTTATAGATTAAGCTTGAGCTCTTCACCAGGTAGCAACACTGAGTCATGTACATTTGGTTTGATCGCCCCTTTGGAGTAAATTCCTGTTCAGCATTGGAATTATTACAAAGTTGGCCTTAAAAAAAATATTTTATGACTTGGCAAATGAATATAAGTGATTATATATGAACAGTCAGAAATTACTAGATGAAATGAGACAAAGATAGTACATGAGATGTCCAAAATTATATTCCTAGGTTAATCCATAAAAGTCATGGACTTATTTCCAGTGGGATGGATCCTCAATTATGGAAAACTAAAAAAAAAAGTTTAGATATGGAAAATGATAATGATAGAAATTAATGTGACTGTTATTTTTACAAGTAATAAACAGCAGCATAGTGACTAAGGTAATGGAAAGAAAATCTTCACAACAATTGAAAAGCATGTCTTCAATAGTTTGGTTAAAAATGTTGCCTCTTTAGAAAGGTTCTTACAACTATGCATTAAAATTTAAGCTAGGCCTTGTTTTAAAGTTTTTATTAAACTATGCCAGTATCAGTCTTTATGCAAATGGACCTCTTGCAACGTGACTTTTTCAAATTAAACAGTTCAAATAGGATATATTTGACCTAGCATAACCTCACAGTCTCTATTTGAGTCCAACCATCATACCCAGTTCATCATGGTAAAAAGTCATTCTACAAACCATAAGGTATTGATAAAACAACAGTTTTGAACCTTTCTCTTTGAGATAAGTCTAAGCAAACGCAATTCTTTTTTTTTGTTACTCATAATCTGATATGATTTAGCTTTAATCCACATTAAGTACTTATGGAACATGTTAGATATTGATATTTGTAAACTGATAGACTATTGCTGATTCAAAATTGAAACACAAGACACTATTGTGTAGATTATGATATCATATAACTATTTGCTCGTTTGACAAATTACCATTAGAATAATTCATGACAATGTTATTGATATGATATATTTAACAATGTGGTGTGATATACTGTGACAATGAAGAGGTACAGTATGGATTTGCAGGGGTGGGTAATAATTTTGAAATATGTTGGGGGGGGGGGGCATTTTAAAAGGGGGTAAATTACTTTTTCATTTTCATTTTCCTAAAGGTTGTAAAATTACAAATTTATAAGCAAATGACTACACTGAGCCTCCTTGTAATGTTGATATCCCATCTAAAAAATGTGTTCAAAGACTTATTCATAATAAATATACTTAACTAGGGGTATGACTTATTCCAATAAGTTATTATAGCTCCTTCACATATTTCAAAAGGCCACCCCCTAAATTAGGTCAATTCATAATAGATTCATATGCTTTTGTGAAGTATTTAAAAGTATAGTTGACACTTGATGAAATAATAAAGATTAATATTGGTCATTGTATATATTAATATGTTACGTACCACTTCACAGATCCATATTGGATATTCATATCCAGAGTAGTAATAAGTGTTTACAAAGAAACACACTAAAGCATTAATTACTTTTAGGAGACAAACTTGTATGATATAACAATGGCATACCATGATAGTTATAGTATAACTTATACAGTATGTATACACAAATGTTTATTTTTAATAGGAAGAGTTTAGGATTTGAACTGAATATTTTCATTTCAAAATAATTGCCTACCTAATATAATTTGATAGATGTACCTTTTATTACAGTTATGATATAACTTGGGGAAAATACTGACATTTTGAAATCAAAGAATTTAGAAATTATACTTGGACAGTTTGCCACTGCTCACATTGTGTCAACAAAAAGAGAGTGGATAACCAACAGAAAAGCACACAAAGTTATTCTGTGATTTTTCTACTCTGGAAAATGTATTGATTCTCAAATACAGACCTGGCAACATGAAATGTCACAGCAATGCATATAGAATACTCAATTGACAGACCATATCAAACTCGGTCTTTTTGCTAGAGTGACTTCAAATAATATCTATAAAAAAGGAGAAATTTATTCAAGTCAAGATTTGAACTGACTGTGCTTGGATTATTGTTATTTTTATACTGGAATCTTTTGATAGTCAAAACTACAGCAAGGGAGAAGTTCTTTGGGTGAGTTCTGTATGGAGATAAAGCAAGACCATTGCTAGTTTAATACAGGGAAAATATATTTTCGTATTTGTTGTACTTACTACCATAATGATTGGCAGGACTTGATATTTTTCAAAAGACCAATTAATAATTGTGGCTTTGATTTGAATAGACCAATGATTCATTTCAAAGAGATTCACAATAGTTTTACATAACTATATTTTGTAACATTTCAATTTTATGAACTGTAAATTGTACAATATTTTAATAAGATTATGTATTTAAATTTCAAATTTAAGAAAATGTATTGCAATACAAAAATATTGTACAATTTACAGTTCATAGAATTGAAATATTTAAATACTGTATACATTACTTTTTCAAATTTCCTGAAATTGATTAATCAAGTTTTTAATTACATAATTTTCCATTATAATCTATGTAATGTTCATTCCTTTAACTTATGCCAGTAATCATTTAATAATTATCTACTTGGTTTATTGGTCTATTACTAATACTATTACTAGTATCACTTGGTAATATCTGATTCTTTGTTGATTTTATCCAAATGCAAACTATATCCACAAGCATTTTGTTTTATGAAAACCCCTGTCATTATTTTTTACTCTTATTCATTATTTTACAAAATCTCAGCATTGTTTACTATCTCCTGTATGTGTTGGTTAAAAACATGTAAAGTGTATTGATATTACAAGAAAGATTCTCAATCTCTCAGCCAGAACTTTCCTGGTTCAAGTTCTACAGATAAAAATTACACCCCCTTATAAAGAGTGTTACAACAACTAATATTTGCAAATACCCTAGCAATAAAAAATGATATCATACAATACATCTTTACAACACAAGTTTAAGGACATGGGGGATGAATAACTTTCTTATTTACATACAATAACCTGTATATTGACAGAGTTCTTAAACAGCCTGGCAACCTGGAAAGGATTGTTATAAAGTGTTTGAATGTTCTGTCCTTTTCTTCAGATTTATTAAACATGTGTGATTTATAGACATGGCTTAAGGATTGAGTGGTGTCAAATGTAAAATTTGTCGGCTGTTTTATATCGTAATATCTAGTTAATCCCTATCTCAACAAATGCTCAATGGAGCTTTCAGTCCTACAAATTTTGTCCAATATTCAATGGGAGAGATTAGACTTGTCATGTCGTCAGCCCTTTTTTGGCTTGTTATGTGGGAACTTTCATTCAATCAGGTTTTGTTGTTAATGTATATAAAAGGAACTCAGTCCATAACTTTAGTTTGTTGACATTGAAAACATAACCTATGAACAAGACGGTTCAGATATTTATGAAGTCTGTGTAATTCTGATTGAATATTCTTACTTGACTTTTTGGAATATACCACTTGATTCGCGTCATATTTATGAGATTTTTTATGACATCACCTTGGATTTAGTACTTTGTGAATTATCGTAATAATGTGTTTTTGTTGGCGCTATATATAAGGGTTTATTGCAAAGCTACTCATGAAAACAACATAGAGATATAAAGACAAGTGCCAGACACTTCAAATTCTGAATGCTTGGATGAATGTCCATTTAATAAGAAAGTTTCATACTTTTAAAACATTATTCACATGATGGATCTAATTTTGGATTTACCAACAGCTGTCTGAAAGAATACTATAGTGTTGCTTAGGAATTACTTTAATCTTTGTTAACAGTGGGATAACAATTGGATTATTTTGCCATAATTCTTTGATTATAGCTCAATCAATCATTCACCATGACTTATGCTCACAGATGCAGAAAGAAGATGCCTTTCACGAACTTTGAAGATTTACAAGTGACTGCAAATTACACTCTCAGGGAAGCTATGGCAAATGAACGCTCCAAAAGATGGCCCAAGGTAAGATTCATTCTTTTTACTTTTGGATTGGTGAAGGAGTCGAAAATCAGAATTGATAATTATTCAAAGAACCATGAGATACATTTTCACCCAAATGAAACCATCAGGAGACATAAGCATAATTCCTCTTTTTAATTTAAACTTACTCCATGTTTGTTTGTTTGTGATATTTAAGTAGTAGGCCTAGGGTAGCCCATTTGTCTTCCATGGGACTCTCTGTCATTCTTATATTATTTATAGTAATAAGCAAAAATATGAATTTGATTTGCCACAATTTATGTGCTTTATAACCTAGCTATAAGCATTTAGAGAACTGAACCACATTACGTAATACTGGTGTTACATATTTTGGTGTCCATATTTTCTTTTGGCCTTTGACTTAATTCAATTGCTTAATCTTATTTTAGAAATCTATAGGAAGATTTAGCCTTGTTAGAAAACAATTTCTGTTTTTCCTTTTCTTTCTTATATCCTGAAGCTTATTTGGATTACACAGATTGAAACATTAACAAGACTTCTTCAATCAATAACACAACCCAATAGAATTTTACTTGCTTAGGGTAAATCCAAACTGTAAATCCACCTTTACTCCTAATCTATATGAAAGCTTGAGCTTACGGTGGGATTTAGAAAACTGTGACTTTTTCCCATTGGATTAAACATGTGCATTTAATATTGCCAGAAAAAATATATAGACATTTTTAAGCTCTATGCTATTTACTGTATGTCAAAGTATGAAAACTATTGGCATTGTGTGCTGTGAAAGGATCATATTTGGTTACACTGCATACCAGGTAAAAAGTGCAAAGTTAGTTTGTGTCTAATCCATGAACTTAAGCTATGTTTTCAAGTTCACAATCACACACCAAACTGATATGACTTTTTTTCTGAATATATTTCACCTTAAATTCAAATCATCATTGGTCATTCTAGAATATCACTATTATTGCATATGTCCATTTAGGTTGTTCTAAGTTACCGCCGTCTCATCAGAATGTTGATTAGAGATAATTTACCCCATGACTTTGATCCTCCTGCTTGGTATCCTATGCTGGTGAGTATATCTTTCAATTTGTCAGTCAAGCATCTAAATTCAGCAAAACCTGACATTATGATGTCTAAATATTGGAATTAATTCAATAAAAACATGCTAGTATTTAAACAGCTATATATAGTATATACCCTATTCCACATTTATAGTTCCAAAGTAGATGTCCATGTTAAAGCTCATCAGAAAAGTTTAAATTGCATTTTCTTTTCACTGTTAAGAAAGTCAAATCATTGTTATAAATAATGATACTTAATTACACAATTAATCGTTAAAGGTACTTTGTATATTGAAAAATGTTGGGATTATAACTTTGGAATCCTATAATATACGTCAAAGCAACCAATCATTTTTATCTCACATTTTGTGCTGTCGTTTTCTTAATTATAGACTATAAGTTGCAAGTCTTCAAATTTCTATCATGATTGATCGAGATGGAATCAAAATCTGAAGTCACATCTATTTAATTCATTACAGCTATATGAACTTTATTTCCACTTGGCGGTGGCTTTGCAACATGTAAATGAACACAGGAAAGCAGTCTCACAGCTAACCAAAGCAATTGAAGCTGTCTTCATCCCAAAGGTGAGATATTTATCAGCTGAGGTTTCAAACAAGGTTAACTATAAGAGTCACTGGGAAATAAATGTTTTAATATATCATAAATATACAATGAGCTTTCACAGTACAAAAAAGAAGAAGAAAGAATTGAGTCTGAGGAGACAACATATGACAGCTTATTCCCATATGTCTATACCATAAGCCTAAAGACATAAGGTGTATAAGGAGTACAAGTTCTAGCTTTTTCTAAGTTTCAAGCGAGTCTGTCATTATAATCATAATGTTTTCATTTATTAGAATTTGTGTGATAGTAATAATTCTTCTCTCTAATATTCAATAGAATGGCTGTTTGGCAGGCTGCAATACCAATTCATGTTTAATGACACCAGTTTATGCAAGAAGAGCTTTTGCTCATGCCAGAATAGGAGATGTCAAAAGTGCATTGCAAGATGCTGAAAAAGCTGTAGTTTTGGACAATAAGAATCCAGTAAGGCTAATTTACCACTGTAATCTCTATAGGCCTGGCAATGAATATTGGTTGAATTTCGTGTCTTATACATCTCTAAACACATACATAAATACCATAGCATTTTATGACTCAAATATTTTTTGGGGGTATTAAATTGCTACATTAATGATTATTATATTTTTTTCCTTTGATTTTTTTAAGGATGTATACTGTATAAGAGCTTTGGTTAGAAATACAAGAGATGAAGAAAAAGAAGTAAGTTCCATCCAATTCACACGTTTTGAAATTCTATTTTAAAATGTCAGGTTCACAAATAAGCTGTCTCTTCATGAAATATTTACTACACACAATGTTTGGATAACATTTTGTATTTTTTAGGGCTTGCAAGATGTTGATAAGGCACTCAAGTTAAATCCAAAGCACCTCTGTGCACTCATGTTAAGAGGTCTTCTAGCTCAGCCGATGGTAGGGATAATATTTATCATTGTTGCGAACCTGTTGTGTTTTTTAGTAAATACTTAATACCTATTTAATAAAAATAAGAAGGAATCTTCACAACAATAATATGATTGAAGATACAAACAAAATATTAGTACAACAACATTTTTATGGGAAAAAACAATTTGCTAACCGCAACCAACTAAATGACGGGCCATCCACCCTACCCAATCAGGTTTATTGGAAAACGAAAAATAAAAACAACTTTGTGTTTTTTCTAACCCACCAATTCCTAACAAATATAAGCTGTTTGAATTAATAAATATTTTTGTAATCATACCTATTGAATTTTTTGTGCGAGAATTTTTGGTGAATTAACTTTGTTACAAGTTTTATTTTTGTGAGAACATTTTCTTTGATTTATTTTGTTACAATTCAATAATTCTTGATTTGTTTTAGTTTGAATTTTAATTTCCTAAACATTTGCACCTTTTCTTGTTTTATATTCATTTTTAACTTTTATTTTACTTGAGTTATTTTCCTAATTTTTCCAACTATAGACAGTTTTAGATTGGAAATTGTCAGGATTGGATAAGCCGATTCAAACTCAGGATCACAAAAAGGTTTGTAGAAACGGAGCATACGATTCTGCAGATTGTATACATATATGTCTCCAAAAGAATGTTCAAACCTCAAAATATACAGAAAACGTTGTGCTTTGATGATTTCTTTTTCAATTACTTGTTTTTCTTATAATACATGCAGCCTAATCATGTTTTTGGAGAATGTACTCATGAGGTGAATTATAGTTGCATGATGTTGTCGTTCATTTATCAATTCAAAACATGTTCTCTTTGCATGCAATTTTTCCTGAGGCATGGTATCATATATATTTTTTTAAGTATTTCAATTGATTTTTTTAAAATTTTAGTAGTGCCGTTTTTTAGAGAGGAACCTCTGCCTTTCATGGTTGCCATGTGAAAACCAGTCTAATTTATGATTCTTGGTAATACTAGATAAGTTTAAAATGATACATATCAACGGTTTGTCTGACCATTTGAACTTATACCTGGCTATGGCTATGGCCATGAAAATGTAAAACTGATCCCTTTCATAAAAATTCAAAAATAACTTTTGCATTTATGAACTATAGGAAATCTTTCATTCCATGGTGGTATGAATATAAACAAGCCCATTTTTATTCAAGTGAGAGTGTTTAAAGCTGCTTATTTTTCAGCAGTAAACACAGAAAGTTAATAAAAGAATCATCAATGATTCAAAAATGATAAAGTGGCTATGATTTATGGATTTGATATTGATCACCTCTTCGGTAAATCAAATTTTGAAGGCATGGATGCATGGCTATGGAAATAAAACCATAGATCTACGTGTACAAGTACACATATTGAGCACACATTTCATTTAATAACTGCCTTTGAGCCCTTTTTTAGAAGGCCCTTTTTGATTGAGACACATGTGATCATAGGCATGGTTGTCACTAACTCTTACTGCCAACAGGGGTTAGAATAAGACTTTTAAAAAAACACTTGAGGGCAAAAAATTGCAAACAACCATGGCTTGAAAAATATCCGAAATTCGTTATTCAGATAGAAAGTACTAGATAATTTTACTGATTACTAAATCTAATATTGATGATATGTTGGGGAAAAATTATAATTTTTTAAAATTCATAGGCAATCAAAATTAGATCGCCCTATTGAAAATTGGCAAGGGAAAGCATTGTCAATTCATACAATGTACATGTTTTAATTACATTTATCCAAATGACATGTTTACAAGTAATAATGAAACATTCACTTTGAAATTAAGAATCTAAATGATTGTACAATCAATATTTCAAAGCAACATTTTAATTCCAGAACTTACCGTAAATCATTTGATGATGAGAAATCAATACGTAATTGAATTGTACTCTCATTAGATATGACTATCATGTTCTTGACAACAGGATATTTTGAAGGAATTTGAGAGTTGTTGATAATATAATAAATGGGCTAGCAATGTCCAAAATAAATATTGGAATTGAATAAGTTTCCTTTAATTAATTTGATGAAGATGTAATTGTTATTTACTAATGGTAAACATTTTTAGAAATTGTTTTATGTTATCATCAGTATACATGTGTAGTATGTGAATGTATATTTCTATTGGAAACAACATTTTTGATTTTTGCTGGCTAGCTATATACGAGTCTGAATACATACACATGTATATAGAAAACAGGCCATAACATTGGGGGAGGGGTATGAGGGGCTAATTGCTTTTTTATATATACATGTATATATATATATCAAAGCTATAAACATACTTTAAAATTAACTTTTTGTTTATTTTATATCTTAAGAATCGAAAAAGTTCCATGCGGCTTGATGAAATATATAGAATATATTTTCGATTTTTTACTTTTATTCTTATGTTTAATCAAGTGCATAGAAATTTTAGTTATATCAAATTGTGGCAAAGGATATCCTAAAGCCAAAAATAACTACGTTCATACCATTATTTAAAACAGTGAGACCCTCACCCCCTTAAATTGGGGACAAACTGTAATTCTGATCTATCAGAGTTAATGGTTCAAATTCCTTCACATGTGTTATTAGATTGAGTATTGATTTTATGTATTATCACTCAAATTAGTTTTCTTATCATGTTCCTTATAATTTGTCTTTAATCCTTGCACTTGATAAAACATTTTGTAATGAATTTGCACCATGATCTCATTTGTCAATGTCAACTTGGGCAATTATGACTTGTGAATAATATCAACAATCACTTATAAGATTGAGCTCATATATGACTCGAAATAAAAGTTAGGTGTTATAGTCTTATAATTTTTCTAAGGAACATTTTTTTTCTCTGATTTTTCATAAAAATAAGATGTATAAACTGTAATTAAAGACAATCCTTGGAAAACTTATATTTTGTATAAACAAAACTGCATTATATTTGTACAGGTCATTAAAGACTAAAATATTTTAATTGTATTGTTTCTGCTGTCCTGTAGGTTTGGTTGTTTTGAGCTCATCTGTCATAAAAAGTGAATTCTATTTTATGTCACCCAAAAAGAGTATAAGACTCTCCAAGGTAGCCCATAGCTCTTAATGATATTTTTTTTCTTTTCAGGCATGCAGTATCAATCCTGATTGTCATAATTATTTAACTGTTCAGGACTTTAGACATGCAGATATCATGCAGTTCTATGACAGGTAATTAGAATTAATATTCTTATATCCTAGGAATTTCCAGTAGACTTCAAACAAACATCGTCATTCAAATACAGAAATGATATTCAAAAGTTATTGCCAAAATGCACTGTTGTTTCAAATTGGAAACTGACATAAACAATGGCCCTAGATTTAATAATGAAATAAAGATATAAAAACTTATCATTTCATTTCAAAATTTCAGATTTTTATACTCCCTGAGTGTTCCTCATACAATCAACCAAGTCATATTTGGCTATCACATAATTACTTCTACCTTAAAAACAAAACCGCCACCTAGTGGAAATAAAGAATATACTCAGATGAAATTGAGACAGGCTAA
>JAVSBT010134987.1:0-14825 GCA_033118115.1 Pharyngocirrus eroticus
TTGTATGTCAAATGCATATCACAATATTGTTATATTATGTATACAGGGCCTTAAGGAAGAACAGTCACTGACTGATTGGACCACCCTGTCTAAACATGCTTGAAATAAAAAAATAAATCAAAATAAATCACAAGAACAGATTTGTCGATAAATTAGGTAGATACACTTTACAATCTCAACAGTGTTTAAACTGTAGACTTCTAAACTTTTTCAAAGATTTGAAACCAAAACTACCTGTAAACAGACCTCAATATGTTAAAACTTGTTGACATTTTTTTTTCTAAAGAAATTTTGATATTTCAGGGTTAGCTCTTACTTATATTCAGTACTGTATATACGTATGTATGTTGGCTAAATGTTATATTTCTTCAAAGCCAGAGTATATCATGTTTTAGTTTCATACTAAGACATCATTTACTTGCAATACATATTGTCGACATCATTCTAGCTTCCAATCTTCCCTAGCTACAGGTGGGAGTTACTTTCACTACTGACAGAATGACTCCAACACTAGCTTTACTGGTACCAACATATGGCTAATTTCCACTTATCAATCCTATGGGGTGACGACTGGCCACAATTTGCGCTGACCAGGTGGCGTACTGTTGTTTACTCGCAGTCTTGGTGTATCGTTACTATCCATAGCTATTACCACCTCTTATCATTAAGTAGGAAACCTATGACTATGTCCCCTTGAAGTGTAAGACTAGGCGTGGGAAAGTAAGGTTTTATAATTCTTTTTTGACAGAAGAGATTTTATTTTTACAATCCTGGGTGTCAACAGCACCTTCTCTATTCATTTGGATAAAAATATGCCGCATTTACACTAGCGAAAAATAGCAACACTAATTGTATTAGCCTCTTTAATTTTAGTGTTGATGCCTTTTAACAACTTTATATCACTAATGTTATATATTCTTTTTTCACTCTTGTTTTTGGCAATATACAATCGTTAGTATACACTATAAAATGAAACTTGTAGCTAGGGAGCTAGCAAGAGGTTTACTAAGATCTTTTGAGATTAAAATTCATTATCAAAGAAAAGTGCCAATCATCATGTAACAGACTAAAACAACACTTTAAGTAGAGTTCAAAATTATTATAAAGAGTTTTTATTTCAGACACATAATTATTGACAATCAAAAACATATATAAGCCAAATCTTTAAAGTAGGAATAATTAAAACCTTAAGAAAAAATCCAATTTACTCTGACCCAAAATACATGTATATATATAATTATGTTGATGAAAAAACACAGTCTAATCAGGTTCCAATTGGTGAAACATTTTAGATTAATTTTAGAAAATAAAATCTTTTAGAAAATGATATGTTCTATAACAGCCTGAAGAGTGTTTGATAAAGAAGAGAGAACATATATAATTATGGTTTCAGGCCTTTCTATATGACAATATTTAGGCTGTGGTTAATCACACCTTTTCGAATCGATTTGAATCAATCTAAACCCTTTTTTCAAACCACTCTGATACAACCTGATTTAAATCGATTTAAAAGGGTGTTTCTTTGCTCTTGTCAAAACACATGGCCTAATTTGAAAGTTAATTTGATTTGATTTGATTCGTCAATTGTCATGAGCATACAAAGACATTTTAGTATATATCAGTAGTATAATAGATTTAAAAAAAAGTGTTTACAAAGTGTTACAAAATTAAACACTCTGAAACAATGTACCAATCATTACAGCATTTTAAACAAAGTATACATTAAATGGGATTAAGTAGAAAGTAAGTGTCATGTGCCATATTTTAAGCAGTTTAACAAGTTATCATAGTGCAATACTAAATGAAAACTAGAGAAGCTTTCATGAATACTATTTTTACAAAGTCTGACAAATAGAAAAAAACATGTAATCTTGAATCTTTAACTACACATGTGAAGTAAAATTTATATTCAAAACAATTATATTATAGTGTTTAGCTTAACTCCAATTATTTGTGGATGTTTTTGTGTAAATAAAAAGTATATGTGAAACAGTCAAACCATTACTGAACAAGACGATTATCAATATTACTACCCTAACACCATGTAATGTCACTAATTGACCAGTATAAGCAATGTATACAAGTATTCAGAATATCAAATACATGTCAAACATGTTACTGGTTCCAAGATCCATATGAAGAAAAAAATCATTCATGTGATCAAGACCTTTATGAAGGCAGACGTGTTGTATAAGGTAAGATTATTTTCTCAAAAGAATATGTTCCAAAATTAAATAATGTTTTCTACATAATTTTCCCAATGTTATACCAGTAATTTGATGTTCTTGTTTTGATGGCAAAGTATGCCTCTGGACTGATAGGTTTTGAAAAAAGAACCCCATACATATCAAAAACTGAGAAAAGGTATTCACCTGACAGTTGATTATATTATCATGTTATCTTTTTTAGTATATTCTTATCAAGATTTAATGAAATCAATTTACTTTCACTATAAAGTTTTAGAAAAACTTACTTCTAGCGTATATTTTTTTAAAAACGTTGGCATATGCTAAAAAAAACATCGAAATTCTGGAGCAATCATAAGCATAACGTATTGAACGTGTACATAACGTATGTCTAACTAATTTGTGACCAACCAATAACTTATGTATGATGTATGACAGCGTGTTGTCAGCGTGCTGGACCTATGCCCAACATATGGCCAACGAGCTATATATACGCTCGACATATGAGAATTCCATGCACAGCCCACATGGGACATGTTCAACGAACACATGGTTCATGGTGCCAATATCTTCTGTCATAAGATTACGAAAATGCGCGTTGCACATACGCCAGATATAGGTTAGAAGCAAGTTACTCGTAGGTTATCAATAGGTTAGCTGTACAGTTTACCTTAATGCCAATGTGTCTTACCTCTAACGTATACAACGTATGCCTTGCGTACTTCTAGCATACTTCTAGCGTAGTTTTAACCTACTTTTAACGTATGCATAACCTACCTATATCTTGTACGTCGGCATACATATTTTTTTTTGTCTTCTTTTTTTAACAAAAATGCTCCTGTAGTGACTGCTCCAGAAGTAACCCCAGCACTAAGGCACACACCACCGCCTATTGTTAGGACAGTAGCTGCCTTAGTACCCGCCAGAACTGGAATAGCACCTATTCCTATTGCCCCTGCTCCTACTACACAAAGAGCAAGAGCAAAAAATCCACATATTTTGTATTTCAACTTTTCCTTGTCTGATAAAGCATCCCACTTCTTCTTCAACTCATATATATCTTTTCTTCTTCTGAAAAGCCATGGTGCTTTTTCCAAATGTCGAGCTGTTGTTTCTTCCAACCCATCCTACAACAACATAAGTTGATAATAAAAAACAAATATTAATGTTATAGTCATGGAAAAAAGGGTATTTATACTTTGAAATTCATTTTTATAGTTCTATTAATGTGATAAATTATTACATAATGTGAATATATCTTGGGAGGTTACATGCATTCTCATTTTACAGAATCCTCTTAAGAATAAAACAAAGAGTCACTACCACTTCAGCATACACCCTCATCCCATCCCAACCCTATACACAACTACAAACACCACAAAATCAACAACCATAAACAATGAATGGTCCTACCGTAAGATGACGTTCCAAAACGTCTTTCACAGCAGGAAAAATTGGTATATTTTCAAACGCACGCCATGCGCTTTTTCGTGCTTCTTTCTGACAATTCATATATGATTTGACATCCTTTACCCCTGAAGCGTCTATGTCTACCATAAATTGTCCCAGGATGTATGATATAAATTCTTTACGAAATCCCAAGGCAATATCATGCTAGATGAAAAAATAAAGAAAAAATATTTACAAGTCACCCTTAATGAACTTTAGTGTCAACATCACATATTAAAGTCTTTATAACATCTACTCTCTTTATGCTCCCCCCTTTATGCAAAAAGGATTATGGAAGTGATGTCTCACATCAGATTTTATTAAAGTACTGTAAGTCTTTTACTCATATTAGGGATATAGGTCAGTTACAGCCTCCACCTTCATGGGAATGCAAATTTTATTACACAATTACATTTTATTTACAAACTCACCACAGCTTTTTTTAGCTCTTTTGTAAGTTCCTCTATTTCACCTGGAGTCATTGGAAGACATTGAGTCTTGGCTCTTTCTGATGCTTTCTCTGCCTTTTGGGCAAAAATGTCAGGACTTTTGGGGGAATGTGACGAGGAAACATTATCTCTTGCCAGTTTTCTTTGAAGATATTGAATGGCATCAGCAATCTTTCTATGTAGAATATCTCTTTCTGTTTGCCTGTCAACTCTCAGTGTGCTCAAACCAGATATTGTGTTTCTTAAGACAGGAAGTAAGCTCACAGCCTTTTCTACAAAATCTGATAGAATTATTATTAATATTATTTTGAAGAAATAATATCAAAAACTATGAAATGTCATAGGTACTTGAATATGAACATTCTTGGAAAGTTAAGTGCAATCAATGATAATGTAAACTCTCAGTTTCTTGTGCAGGATCACGCCAGACTTATCAATCTACTGTTCTATAACTTTATCTATTAAAAACATAAAAACCTACACTGCAATGTGTAGGCAGAAATAATATATACCTTCCCCATTGTGAAATCTGCCTTCACAATCAAATACATGGTTCCTTGTGACTTGTAATGGCTCTAGAAAACTACGATTTAACCCATTCTCTTCCATCATCGTTGGTTCGTCATCTACATCATCATGGGGAGAACCAAATGTCAAAAGTTTTATCTCACAAAATTTTTCCTGTAGAGAATACAAAAAAAATTAAAATTAAGTAAAGCGGCGATATTATAAGTAGCATTTCTTCTATAACATCATTATAAAAAACTTTGAACTATTATATTAATACTAAAAGTATCTCAACAACTGAAAAAAGTATTGAGGATCAGAAAAAAGGATAATTAAACCATAAGCCTAAAGAAATAGGATATTTGGGCACAACTTGCCACAAGTGTGCATTTAAAAGAAACACAAATTACTTGAATTATTTCATCTGGATCCTCTTTTTGAAGTTCATGCGTAAGATATTCATCAGGTGTTACAGTTCTACCATCTATTGTTAGTCTTCCTTGAAAATTCCTAACTGCAACAATAAGTTTTGGGCAGTGTTCATCTCTTCCTCCTGTACTATGATTGGCAATCATAATGACTGAGCTATGATTACAAAATGAATAAAAGTTTAACAGAGAAATAAATGCATGAATTAACCTTTATAAGTACAGGTCTGAGATCTTCAATTTGGGGGGTTGCCTTGTAAAAAAATCATTAATAAAAAAAAAATACGCTAACACGTGCAAGTTTTGATTAAGTTATTGCTCAAATATTGTATTATTATTATGTATATTAAATTTTGATTTTTTTTTCAGATATCATAGTAAAAGCAAAAAAGTTATTAACATTTATATAAGTATTGCATTACTTATTTTGAACAGTTCATTTGTATTCGTATTTGTGCTGGTTTTAGGGCTTAAGCCCTGGGTAGCCATGAATGGCCGCCCCTAGCAGGAACCGGTCCCACCTCGGCTTGAGGACATCCACAGTGCAGCTGTTTAAGTTGCGAATCTCTGCTGGCATGGTGTTGAATAGACAATGCCCATGTACATATATTATTGATCTTGAAGTTGAACTTTATCCAATTTGTATGGATATATTCCAGTCAACGATTTCTTGATCTAACCGCAGGTGTAATTTTCCAACATTAACAATCCTCTGAAAGCTATAACCACAAATTGTTACAATTGTCACACTAGTGATATTTTAGTAAACTCAGTATAATTAGTTAAAATATCGTTAGTAAAAGACACAAACAAAATCAACCATCCTCATATACATTTACTTTGACCAATGAAATTACATACCGCAATGTCTGTATAGCTTGTGGAGACATTCTTCTATCTACATTATAGATCACCATGTCACACATAATGATACAAAACATGAAACAGGTCTTTTCTGTATTAGACTGAAATGTAAAAATAATTATTGCATAAAACATGCTCTGTATATGAAAATATATGGGCACCAAAAACCTTTATATATTTCATTATTCCAGCCAAAGTAACTTTCAACCCTGATTTTATTGTGCACAGAACCAGTTATAAAAATGGTTCATCTATCACCTTGTGCATAAAATGGATCAACATTAGTATATTTATAAAACCATGAGGGGAGGGACAGTTTACAAGCTATCTCATAAATATTTTTCAACATAATGGTCACAAAAGTATTTGCAACATAGAGCCCAATAGTAGTGTAAAATGTTAAAACATTTATAACACCAATAGACATATATCTGTTACTTTGTGGGTATTCATAGTGTTATCATAGTGCAAATGATATCAACCATTTTTGCCAATTTATAGAGAAAAAATGGCAGTGTTTTCATTGCATAAAATCTAACTTGGTATTGATGATTATTATATATAATACATGTATAACAACATAATTATCATCTGTTTAGTTCACATGTGTCAATGTTGTGTTAGATATAGTTAGTCATGTTATGGACAGTTTGACTTAAGATTTTAATCTATTAGAATCGTTTTATTTTGCATGACTCTTTAGAGGAAGACATTTAAAAAAACTAACAATAATTTTTGTGAAAAATTGTATAAGGTTTATAAGGCCCTTTTTTCAAAATATATCTTACTTTGACTATAATCTGCTATTTGATTTGTAAAGTGTTTGTCAATTATTTTAGCCCAATATGGAACAACACAATCTGGGCAAAATAAACATGTACATAATTATATTCTTAAAGATTGTGTTGGTATTTTGGGGCAAATGCTCACGCATATTATGGCTAATAAGTGATAACATCGAATTATCAAATGATCACTATTTTGTGCTACTTTTTTCATCTTGTCAACAGTATGATTCATAATTTGAGAACATAACAGCTAAAGCATGTTTGTGATGTATAGTCATCACTAACGCAATATTGAATTATTCTACTTTGGAACAGAAGTTTTTGAGGATAAGTTTCTTGCTAATAATACTAGCCCAATAGTATCATTATCATTAGTATTATTATCATTATTATTATTATAAAAACATTTTTATAGCACCCTTTCATATGTGTAACATGCTCAACGGCGCTGTACATTAAAACAATTTTAATTCAAATATTAAATATTAAAATGTTTTCTTAACATTTGTAGTTTTCGATTATAGCTTTAAAAATATCCAGTCTGTTGACTTCCCTCGAATCATTTGGTAAGTTAAGCTAAAGGCGTGCAGCTGCACTGGCAAAAAGTATAAATATAAACTTACCCTTTCTGCATCAGAAAGACCTTCAGTGTCAATCAGTAGAAGTTTCTCCCCTTCATTTCTTGGATGGTCCACCAGTCTGGCCCAAATACCTCTGGTTTCAGCATTCTGTGTATGCCCCAACCTAAAACCTTTTGAAGAAAAATCTAATCATTTATAGAAACTTTTTTTTTTCCCCTTCTAGTGATTAAGATATTTTTCAATTCCAATTTACATAAAGAATGAACATGTTACTTTATAACTTCTTATTTCTCAGTCACCATCATATAAGGTCTCACATCTTCTCAAATCTTGCACCATTTATTGATAATTCTTAATATGTTTTACAGTTTATATGGAATAATTGATAGTGAGAAAGGTTGCATACAGCCAAAAACAAAAACAGATTGGGAATAAAGGTAAATAGAAAAAGTTTTAGTAGAACAATGATTTTATGGGTCTACAAAAAGTTTGTTATATTTTCAAATATTCAAATTCCATATGTAGAGAATATAGATCTTGGAACCAATAACATATTTGCTAATATTTAAACTCGCCTGCCTCATTTTCAGCATTGTTTCATCCAAAATGATAAAACATCATAATAACTTCTGAAAGTGGAAAGGAAAGTTAATAATTCGATCAGCTTACCTTCAGAATAAGCCAGTTGGTTCAAAAAATATGACTTTCCAGTTCTATACTCCCCAACAACACCAACAACTATAATCTTTTGTGAGCATGATTTCAGGAATCTTATGCTCCTTTGATCAAAATGAACCCTACCATGCTCATCAAATGAAGCTATTAAGATAGGTCCTCCGTCCATATTTCCTATAAGAACAAATACATTTTAGTACAAGTAATAGTTCTGTTGTAAAGCTGTTGCGTGGTAGCTTTACTTTTGAATATGGTTAAGAACACAGCACAATGGTTTGTTAGCAAAACTGAAACTGATTTATTAATGAGACCTGTGTCCTAATTATTACTCTGCGACAGTTGCAATCACATAATTATTACAGATCATCTTGAACAACTACATACATAAAGCCTACAGTCACGACTACACTGTTAACACATATTACTGCAATGGTTGTAAGGTTTATGATTTTTCTTTAATTTCTTATATCTATTGAACAAGTGACCATATTAATTGTGTTTGTTTATTTGTTGATGATACATTTTTATTTGCAACCAAACTTTCAGTCACTTAATTATTTCATAAGCCAACAATTGAGGATCACAATATTATAAGGGTTATTTCAACAAAATATTTGGTTATAAATTAAGATGATAAATCAAGGTGGGATAACCAGATAAACAAAATTCAGTTTAAAACTGTCAAATACATCAATTGTTTCAAATATATAAAAAAACATATACCTTTGTCTGGGTATTACACTATTCATTCTTTTACCCATGCATTTCTTATTGCATAGAAGGTTGGAGTAAAACGAATATAGATAAATTATAAATTCTTCAGAATAAGATTTTAAAAACCCTTACCAATCAACACCTTCTGTTATTTATAGATAAGGAAAAAGAAAGGATGCTAAGCAGCAAAAATCCAAATAAGTTGTGGAAAAAATATACAAATATCAGGAGAAGGAAAACAAGTGATAGCACTGCAAAAAGAGAATGCTTTCATTCCTTTAATGAATAAATAAGTCCTGAACTGCAGAATTTCAAATATATTACATATTCATCATCAGGGCATTATTACCCTATACTGCAGCAAAATCAACAGAAAACATCTTAGTGGGACTTGCTGGCCCACTGTTCTACCATCTGAACGATCTAAGACAATTGGAAAAATGCATGAGTTAGAATTCAATATAGATGAACAAGAGATCTTACTACAAACTATGATTATGATGGTGGAAATAAATGAATAAATGAATAAAGAAGTCCTGAACTGCATATACACTGTTTATACCCTGATGATGAATAAAACTATGTGATTATTTTACTTATCTCGGGATCAAAACTTAATAGTCAATGAAAATACAGATAAAGTGAACAATACAAATAGTTCGAATTGAAAAATAACATTTAATTCCTGGAAAATCATCTAGGAATTCATGACTTTATTACCAGATGGGTTGAAGCCTTCCATTTCAAAAGATAACAAAGAGTGAAAACTAGCAAAATATTCTCCTCTGTTATAACACTGAAAGGAGAATGCCCTCAACAAACTTTAATTGATCCAACTACTTTTGTCGCACATATAAATGATCTGGGAACTCTGGGAAACAATGTAACAATTGAATATGTAGATGACACAACAGTGCTTATTTTCCCCCAAACTCAATGATACATCACTACAGACAGCTGCTAGAATCATGGTCAAAAGAAAATGAAATGAAATTGAATCTAAGATAAAAGTAATGATCATATGCTCCTCTAGAAAATCCTTGACCCCCGCCCCCCCCCCCTGTCAACCTTGCAGGGGATAATATTGGAAACAGTACCAAGATTATAGGTCTAGTCATTTCACAAAATCTAACATGAAATAAACATTTTTAATCAATACTGTAAAAAAGCAAATAAAAAAGCAAAGACTATTTTGCCTCTCCCAATTGAAACGAGCAAACCCAGACTAAAGCAGCCTTCTGAAGGTATTATGTGATATGAACCAGACTAGTTGTTGAACATGTGCCAAGTTTTTCACACCCCAATGCCTGTATAACTCCTCTGTGAACTTGAAAGAATTCAGAAGAGAACATTGAACATAATTTTTGGTAAAGGAGACTATATTAACCACCTGGAGCACAGTAAATTGCCAAGCCTGGAAAACATAAGAAAAATACAAGCCAAATCCTTCCATCTCTGGATGGAAAACCATCCCAATATAAAGCCGCTAATATATAATGTTATATATCCTCAATATCATTCTTGTCTATTAAACCTTTCCTGCAAATTGGTGTGAGGCCATGATGTTTCCTTTTATCGAGGTATAGCTTTCATCAATGTAATTGTTATGTGTGAAAGTTGAACTAAAATTCTCAATTAAAGAGTCGCTAATTGGCCAAAAGATAAAATGTATTTGAAGAGGGACAAAATGGCTTCAGCAAAGGTAGATCCACTTATGACAGAACCTTTTGTCTAATAGGTCTAATAAAACGAAAGGGACAGTTTTATTGTGCTCTTGTAGATTTTTTAAAAGCATTTGATCTTGTAACTTACTTGGGTCTATATTAAAAGACACACATGTAGACTATGAAATTATCAATGTTTTAAAGTCAATGTACAGTCAGCTGAAGTCATGTGTCCTAAGTAATGATGGCTTAAAGCAAATATTCTAACTACCACATTGGTACACGTCAAGATTGTATGATTTTTCCATTGCGTTTATTCATAGAAGAGTTCCAACTTCTAAAGGCATATGCTATAGCCTTCAAAGTTTACTAATGGTATTTTTATCGATGGGTTTGTAGATAACAAATTCATCCAACTTTTTACTAATTGTTAAACTGATTTGCTTTGTTTTCTGTCATTCAATACATTTTTTAATTTTGCACTTGCAGAGTCTATTTGAACATTTCTAATCTTGAAAAAGTTTGTCAAGTTGTCAAAAAATGTAACAAGAATCCCAATGGATTAGATAATGTTGAATGTAGTAAAGTATCTACAAGTTTGGAATTAGGCTCATCTGACTTATTGTAGATCTGTTTTTATTATGTTCATCTCTTTGGGGTTCAATAGTTCATAACATGCCCCAGTTATTGTCGACTAGTGCTAATCTTTTAAAAAATGTATGTCATCAACTTGGAACATCTCCAAGTATTTTTTAACCTAAGCCAGTATTGAGTAAGCAATTACTAGAGGGCATTGCACAATGGCTGACCCTTTGCAAGTAGTAGTTGATCGAATTTTCTAGGAAAGACTTTGCCTTTTCTTAAAGCCAGTGTCATAATCTGTTGTTTTATTGTTTGTTTATATGTATTATGTTTATTCACAATCACAAATATTACAGATGTGTTGTGCACAAGATACAGAAAAATAATCATAACCTAAAAAAAACACGAAACAACATTTTTGCGGAAACATAAGAGGACTTGGATTTCCTCATCATCAAAACCTATAACACCCCTATTCAATTCTTTAATCTTGGCAAAGGTGTCATCTTGTTCTTGAATATCATCAATGGACATACATTTGAAATAATCTATAACATCCCCTATATTTGACTTCCATTCTTTGGTAACTTTTGTTAAATTAGTTGAAATGTAACTTCTCTTGTCAAAGAAACAGAACTTATATATAAAAAAAGAAATATGACAATTTTTGCTATTTCCCATGCTATTGCATGTCTAAAAAAACAAAGTCAACATGTTTTTACTGTCTAAAGTTGCAAAAGTTTAAAGCTTGTGAACACTTCTACTTCTCAAAATGAAAATTTCCATTATTTGAACTATAACAGTATCTTTTATTAGTATGCAAATATGATATTATTGTATTGAAAACACGTATCAGATTATGTCATGAAAACTCATTTAAGCAAACTTTTCTGCAATTTTTGTCAGAATGCTAATTAATTCTCAAGAAAAGAAAAGAGATACAACTTATAACATTTTATTGGTCTTAACAAACCTATCAACATTCTTCAAAAGTGGGGTTTGATTGGGAAAGGGTAGGGATAGGTATTGGAAAATAGAAAATGGGAGTGTCCATCCTATTATCCACTTATCTATATGTTAACCTTATCTCATATTCATCAATAGAAGTTAAATATATACATGATTTTTTTCTTCATCATGCAACATGAATAAGGAATTGTGTTGTTTGCATGCCTCAACTGTTTCGAAAAGCTGTTTACATCAACTAGAGTCTTTCAAAGTATAGATTCAAAATGTAAGATTTAACTTTTGCTCGCAATAAGCATTTAAGCCTGATAAATATGAATTGAAGAGGCCTAGTGGTCTCACACCCTTTTTTGATATGATATTATGTGAGTGTATTTTCTTAATCATCATTATCGATTAAAAGTAAATATTTCTGGCTGAATAATATCCTCAGTTACTTCAAAACGCCTCTGCATTCTATAAAGCATAAACACCAAACAATGTTTCATTAATTCTATTTTTCATTATAATTTTTGAAATTGAAACAACCTCTACATCATTTTCAGATGTGAAAAATAAAAAGACTTTATTTGAAAATGATGATTTTTTTATATAGATATATAAATTTGGATAAATACTATCAGTCAAACCACTATAGCACTTCGTTTGGAGCCAATATACACAAACAGATGTATTTTTAACTTTCTAAGTGAACTATGGAAAAATTAAGGCTCCAACAATATTCTTTCGTGTAACATTATGTGTTTTGGTTTGTTTCTTCATCTAGCAGAAACAATGTAAAATGTGGACTTCTGTCTTGGATTCTATCCCATGACATTAGATATGTACATTTGGATGAATACTCTCAGTGAATCCAACAATTACACTTCATTTGAAGCCAAAATACACAAAATGTAGATGTTCATCATTTTCATTTTCATCATTGTACATGAACTCTTTTCTATATATTGACTGTCATATCAAAAGTATTGTCCCATCTAATTATTTGCTAATTTTTAAAAACAAAATGTAATAATTCTTAGAACCCTATTAAAACAAGAACAACGCCCCCCTCTCAAAACCCCCCAAAGGTTCCAACAACAATCTTTCAATAAAACACATCACATTTTTGTAATTTACGAAACTAAAGACAACATTATTTTAGCAGCCCTACTAAGCTGTTACTTAATAATTCTCATATCAAAAAATACACAAAAGCTAACAAAGAAGGTGTCAAACTTACCTATATTTTTCTTGCTGTCTTCTATTGCATTTATTTTCCTCTAACTTTTGTATCTTGGAGTTTCGACCCTCTGCGTCTTATCACACCCCTGGTTCTTTTCTTTTAACAATCTCACATGAACTGCGTATAAAGTTATGATATGATCAAGTAGTTCAGTCAACCATTGTAGGAAAAAACCCAGCCCTATAGAGGTGCTGCAGACCATGAACAAGGAAGATAAAGTTTCAATCAATCTTTGAGAAAATAAAAAAAAAAGTCTAGATATTTTCCAAAATATTCCCCACAATATGTATCCTTGATAAAGCTACTGTCTAGTCAGGACTACTGTCATTGGTTATTCACATTTAGATCTACCCAAGTGGGGTTGATCTAAATGTGAATCAGAATGTTTCTATCCTAAAATGTTTCCTAATCAAAGTAGTTTTTTACATTTTATTTCAAATAGGTGATAATTTAAAATAAAAGTCTATAATTATACTGAGCTAATGGTAAGAAAATGCAGGTTCTATGAAACTAACGATATGTTATATTATCATGGTAAATACATTTTCTTTGAAATACAAAAAATACTTTAATATTCTGCATGCAAAAATTGTTTAGAGGAGGGGGGCATAGAACAGGAAGTCTTTTCAAAAACAACATCTTAAACACCTTAACAGAGGAATATTTTGACAAATTGTGAACAGGGCAAAAGTCCGCACAATCTTGGCTCTATCGTACTTTACATAAAGGAAAGAATTTAGTGTAACATGGTTATGAAAGCTGTGAATTCTTGATAAATGATATTTTAGGGGAATTTTTAGGATGTGCATATTCTTTTCAATCTTGAAATGGTTTTTATATAACCCCCTTTTAAAAATGTATTCATTGTACCATATGTTTAGCCAGGGTATTGAACAAATACTAGTATAACTATTCAACGGAAAATACACTTTGCAAGCCAAATGGTCTTGTTGTTATTTTCGCATTATAGGCGGCCAATGAGAATGATTGGATAATGAATATTGTTTAAAAAAATATTCTTGGTTAATGATTGCATTTTACAATGTACTCTTGTAGAATATTTTTTACTCAACACATGTTCCATATATATATATATCACAGAGAACCAAATTAGAATCAATTGACTCATACAAGTGAGTCCAGGGTGTGTAAACAATTCAGTGGTCAAAAAGAATCCAACTAGAATAAATAAAAGTGACTTCCCAAAGAATCGAAATGACTCATTCAAAGGAGTCCAGCATGTTAATGAATCAGTTTGCCTCTTGGGGAAGTCACTTTTACTTTGGGAAGTCACTTCTACTCAACTTAGTTGGCCAGTTGACTCACTTTGACAGCTAAAGTTTTACAATAAGGCTGTACTCCTAGTTATGAGTGAATTGACTATGATGTGACTCTGTGATTCAAAATCTCTACAGTGTCATCATGAAGAACACAATTCTAGGGACTTAGGGAGCAATAAGGGAAGGAAAGGACAATTGAAAGCTTGAGAGGGTCATTCCAGCTTGACCCCATTATTGTGTCCTTGAAATTAGTCCCAATTTCCCTTCTTTGGCCAGGTAACATTGAACTGGGTATAAGCATAAGTCAGGTGGGCCAATGAGATTGGGCCAGACTTTTGATATTAGGGAAATCAATTCAGAACTGTTGCATTTTTCTATCAAATTAAAAGCTTGCACATTGTAGTGATAAGACCATGCTTAGATAATATCTGTGAGGGAAAGGGGGGGGGGGAGCACGAAGTGTTGGT
>JAVSBT010135098.1:0-14816 GCA_033118115.1 Pharyngocirrus eroticus
ATGATGCCGCTTTGGCGAAATATTGCTTAATAAATGCAAAAATGAAAATCCTCGGACTTGTTACTATTATATTTAAATTGTACATGCCATGTATATACAAAGTTATTGATATAATTTTTATATCTAACAGTAACGCTATCAGATGATCATACCAGGAAAGTTTTTGATGTAAACATACAATCACCTCTCCTTCTGTTTGTCTTTTTAGTGTGGAGCAAGTTCTTGGTACACTTATTGATGTATACAGGCAACTCCCTCCAGGCACAGAGACCACATTCAGAACCCAGACTCTTGTCACTATAACAACACTCCTGATTCAATTTGGGGCAAAAGTACATAGTTTTTCATCCTCGCTTTTCTGGGGTTTGATTCAGGAAAATTCCTGCGAGAAATATAACATGAAGAAGACAGCAACTTGTGGAAGATTTGTTAAAAGTCATCTGAAAAGAAAATTAAATTTTCCTTTTCCTTTTGATATGATATTTCATTAGCAATTCATATTGATTTTGCCACATTTAGTTAATCACGGTCTGCATCTTTTGTGGTATATTTAGAATTTGATTCATTCTGATAACAGTCAGTTTAAGTTATGTGAGATGTAGGTACAAATGAAGTAAATTTACTTATCGAGTCAGAATTATTTTCCTGCATGAGACATTTTCTGTTGTTGATATCACTTCATATGCTTTTCTTTTCTTTTCCACAGAATCAAGAGGCAATATTTGTGGAGTTTATGAACATCTTACTTGATATTGTTTGCAAAGTAAATCATGTGCAAGACAAACAAACCAGAGCTGTAGCTTGTGAATGCTTGACTGAAATAGAAACAATTTATCCAGTAAGCTTGTCTCAATTTATGTAAATATATATTTTGGAAAATGCAAAAGGATTTTGATGTCTTTGTCAGGATAGTTATTTCTGCATTTTCACCATTAAAATGTAAATATTGCAATAAAACATCTGGTGACAAAGTACAAACATCAAAATAGACCAAGCATTGTATCTCTGGACATAATACTATCAATTTGATGTATTTTATTATTTTTTTCTGATATTTTTTGTAGAATATTATGAAAAGAAAGTTGGAGTACCTGTACAATATGTGTCAAATGGAAAAGAGTCATGTGTGTCAAAGTTACATTAGGCTTTTTGTTACAAGTCTCCAGCATATTGTGGATCAAGCAAGTCGCAATGAGGAAAAGTAAGTCAGAAGAAAGTAGCAGTGATTCAGTTCCTTCACTGCTTGTTTGGTTGATTTTTTGACTGGTTTGTTGACTTGCAGATAAATCGTAACTAGAATAGTTTGTCTAGTTTTTCTTGTTTTTTTTCGATTAATGTATTTTAGGGTGTCTATTTCCTCTACGGTTGATCCTCTATTGAGACCACCTATTAAGCTTGGCTTGAAGGGGTTATGATAGAATGGTGGTCTCATTTAGGAGGTACTGGATACAAAGAATAGATGATCTTACATTTTTTTATTGTGTTTTGACTATAATTTTCTTTCTATTTTAGCTTACAGGACAATTTCATATCAGATCTTCTCTGCAATAGGATGGAACCTTTGAAACCATTTGTATTGATAGACAATGCATTTGCAGAAATTCATACTCAAGACAAAGGTATTCAGTTGCCAAGTAACCTAGGAACAGGAGAACTTCGAAAAGTTATGTCTTATCTGATGGACAGTCTGCAGTTGTGTACCGTGCCAGTTCAAATGAATATTCTGGAATCAATCGGGAGAATTCTATGTCAAGCTGTATCCATTCCACCGTCTTTGTTCAAAATGACAATTTTCCGAAATATAGCATCCAATGATCTCATCTTGTTGCATTCAGTTTTCATGCTCAAAGTAAGGCACATTTGAAAGAATTATTTTGTTGTACTCCAAATATAAGGTTTTTCAACTTGGTTTAATTTCAATTGGGAATTATTGTATTTCTATATATTATCTGTGATTTCAGGCTAAATTTGGTGACTGTCTTGTCTCAGAAATGGAACAAGATATGGTTCTTTGGCGTCTGACTGAAGCAATGCGTCACCCATGTCTTCTTGTCACACAGAGGCTTATTTTGTATGAGTGGCTATTGCATTTTCCAAACATAAATGTAAGTTAACAGCTTTTAAATGGTATTTTATTGATCATGATATTCAATTACAATGGGCCATATTTTAAAATATTATGGAAAGTGACATTCAAATAATTAAGAAAAGGACCTAGAATTCATCAGTGTAATACCATTTTTCATACAGGCCTTTATCTAGCAACCAGTTGTGTCATTTGTCTCTTTTAAAAGTTATAAGATTCAAATTGTTTGACCTTATTTTCTATTTTTTCCCCTCTGTAATTTGTCCACTTTTTTTTCTGAAGGGTTCTATTCCTCAAAAGGCCAGTCTTCCTCAGTATCTTCCTCCACAAATTTACAACATTTTCTTTCCTGGAATATTTGATAATGTTGACATACAGCTACAAAAAGTGAGGATATTAAGTCTGGCCTTAGAACCAACAGAAATACCTGGTAAATATCAAAATCTAATCCTTATGTTTAAGTTTGATGAAATAATAACTGAACAAACAAATAAAAAAGGTTACTGTCTGTGGAAACAAATTTGGATTTTTGGGGTATGATGATGCAAACTGCATGTGTATTTTGCAGCATTGTGTGATATGAATTTGAAAGATCTATGCTTTGGAATGAAGAGAAAAGTAAACATTGATAATGATCATGGATGTGATTTGTTTTAACTTATTTAAATCTCGCCTTTTTGTTTGACTTTTAGATGACCAGAGTGCAGCATTAATGGGATCTTTAATAAATCTCCAAAAATATGTCCATAATGATGTAGGTGGTACTGTTGCAGCCACCTTATTTAAAATGATGTTGATCATCTTCCTAGATCATAAGGAATCATGTTTGGCAAAAGCAATACAACAGTAAGTGCATTATTTAGGACCAGTTACCTGTTTATCTTTAGATAAACTTGGTTTCAAAAGGTAAAGATTAAACTTTTACTCACAATTCTATTTTTTTTTTTTAAGCAAGGAGCTGATTTCGTCTGACATCTATCAGACTTCATCAGCTCATAAACTTCATTGTTGTCATTTTTAAAATTTAGCATTGTATAATTTTTCAATTACTTTTAGATAGTTTACCATTTTTTTAAAACATGAATATTTCTATGACGTATTGAAGTTTCCTTCCTACACGTAAATAAGAATTTATCGTATTGGTTTTGGTACTACACTCTTGTCTTTACAATTCCTTTTTTATTATTTCCTACATTCGTAAGCATTTCTGTTTCATTATCAATTTTTAAAAGTATATTGATCAAGAGTAGGATAATCTGCAACATTTTTTTTTATGCCAGTCTGTTTATTTACATAAACAAATAAATTATCTTGTGTTGGCAATATTTTCTCAGACTACTAGTATTTCTCTGTCCTTTTCTCTGACTTGAATAGATTTCTTGTGAGTATTGCCAGTGTACACCCCAAATACACAGATTATGTCCTAGATTTCTTACAAGTTGTGGAAGAGAAAGAGCCAGACAGGTTTGTAAATTTGTTTCATTTCGAAGATAATTTAGGCACTTGGGCATTATACTCCTATACATTAATCAATGCTAGATTATTTTTAGACCATAAGAGTTCAGGGAAGTAAACATGTTTTAAAATGTGTAAGCCTTACAATATAAGACAAAGTTTTATTTAATTTACTTTTTTTTCAGTAATCTTCCCCATGATGTGATGACTTCTTTAGTTGCCACAATTATGGATTCAGACAATGTTGACATGGACCAGTTATCTTACCATCTACTAATATTAGACAAAGCAACCCAGCATTCAAATATAGAACCAAAGGTACTGTAATCAAATTTGAATTAGGAATAAGTCACTAATAGATCACTTTTTCGGCATGTCTGGAAGGTTGGTGTATAAATAACGATTCCCAGGGAGATTTTTCAGTTGCGTTTTTTTCTTCTTTAATTCATAAAGGTGATACTGCAGCATTTGAAAAAGCTGTTGCAAACATCATGCATGTGCGAGGCAGGTAGTTGGTCCCTTGGCAACTCGGTGCTAACAGTTTGTAGGAGCCTACTCCAGAATCACCAAGCAGGCAAAGTGTTCAGGGGTAAGGCTATAGGAGGAATGGAGGTCTACAATTGACCGCTCAGAAAATGGATTTAACCTTATTGTTTTGCTAATAACCATCGACTTTGGAATTTAAAATTTATTACTTTGGAGTTAGGCAAGGCAAAACATGACTGAATTGATTTCATCTGTTCTAAATTTTAGAGTTAGGAGATGTCCTTCACATTATATTTACACAGTACCAAGATGTTGATATAAGGGACAGGGCTAGATTTTACTACAGTCTATACACCACACTAGCCTCTCATAAGGTAAAAAATATGTTTATTTTATCATCTCTCTGTTCAACTATTTTGTTTACTATGCCTGTACTCTTTGTCAGAAGTTGTTGATGATTTAGGACTAAATATCAAATAAGATTTTTACTATCTAAAGCCATTTTACATTTCAGCTTCAGACAATCCTTGCAAAATCTATGCCATTAAATTCAAAAGGATTACAACAGACAGGGACTCTTATGACTGGTGAGAATTATTTGGGTTTTTTCATAGTTAATATTAAAGAAAATAAAAAAAAGAAATTCTTGTATTATCTGTTTTTAGGAATAATTACAAATTGCACATATTTTTTATATTTCAGATGGGAGCAATCTGTCAGGAATGTTACCAGTGGTGAGATTAGAAGAACCTTTTCTGAAGCTTACAAGGTAGGCTGTGATTTTTAAGAGAACAAAGTATTCATCATTTTGTAAGACTATTGATTAAGTGTCTTTAGTTGCCTAACACATTGCCTTACTTGGTTTTTGTCAAATGAATTCATCAAATTATTATTTCTCCTAATGTTTATGCTGAGCAATTAAATTTATTTTGCATTTTTTTAAGGATTACTGAGGAAAGTTTTTTATCTTTGAAAGATCAACTGCAAACAATTGAAGAAGGTAATGTGCCATTGCGAGTCCTATGATTCATATTGAGCAGAATAGAGGATCAAGTATTTCAGTGAACATCTTCTTTGATTGGCTCATTGTGACTAGGCTTTTGGACTGTCTGACAGGGAATAATTTACCACGATTTGCACAGCAGTTTGCTACACAAAATTACCAAACTGCTATACAAATTTCACCAAAATTAAGATTGCAGAGATACAAACTGCTATGCAAAATATTAAAAGTGCTATTCAACTTTGAGTCACTAAATTTTCCCCTGCTGTCACAACTACAAAGCAAAATGATAAAAAGAATATTTTTTTATTTTTTTATTTGCCCCTAAAAATGGAAGATGAAGTCAAATAAATTTGTTTTCAATTCCAGATACATCGGATATAGACCAATGGTATGCAGAACACTTCATCTCTAATACTGACTGTGGAATAATTACTTTAAAATTCTATCTGCACTTTGTAAGTATTCTATCTTTCTTTTCTTTTACATAGCCCTAATTGTCAGGGGGTCAACTCAGGCAACCAACATCCCTCAGAAAATCCACCACAAGGTTTGGATTGGTTTGTAGAATAGATATTGACGTGTTAGTTCACAGGGGGTGGCGTCTTGTAATATCCATGGCTGTACAATCAGTAGGAGGTGTTGAACGTTGTCTTCTGCAATGAAATAACTTTAGCAAAGTGGAATGTCTGATTTACCAATTCCGTACAAATATGAATTTAAAATTTTAGGGGTAATGTCCCACCTTTAGTTGGCATAGTGTAGTTTCTTCGATAGTATTTGTTATCCTTCTAAACTAAGGGCAAGACTATGGGACATGAAAACTTTGGAATTGGCCACCTTCACAACCTATGTATGGACATTTGTGAATTATCTTGTGTAAGATCATGCAACATGAACGAATCTCCTTTCTTTATTTGAATAATTGGTGCACTGCTTTGTGATTTCAGATAGGACAATCCAATTTAAAAGACCTTTATGCTGCTGTTCTACAGTTTGAAGCAGACAAATATTTTGCTCAAATCAAAGGTGAAGACATTTTAATTTTTTTGTTTCAATTCAGACTAAATAATTCATGTATGTAAATGCACAACTTATTTCTAAATAAAACCTGACAGTTTATATCCCATTAAATTGATCAATTTTTTAGATATTTTTGGAGGTTTTCTTTTTCATGTGTCTTTCTTTTTTTCTTCAGATAATTATGTCCCACATTTGAGTCCGACACATTCCTCAGAACCTATCCCAGGATGCACTGAAATATCTGTGGTTTTAGAACCTTTAGAACCAGTACCAACAGTGTTGAATGTGGGGTAGGACTTTTTCTCTCTCTCATGAAAACAGAGAATTCAGACCAAATAAGATAGAAACATTCCTTTGGCCTTTTTTTAATTTCAATTTCTTTATACAGACTGTCAGTATAGCCTAATCAGTTAGGTCCTAGGTACCTGTTTGCAACATTAATCATACTAGTTCATCTCTTTGACTCAACAGTTTTCCACTCCGCTGAAAAACGATAAATGGATTCTTTTGTGACCCCCCCCCCCCCCTTGATTTCATTCCCATATATCTGACTTTGTTGTCATGGTTTCGATTACAGCATGGTCTTTGCCTCCACGGATTCTAGAACTTTCACATGTCATTTAGAACCTGTGAAGGTGGAATTTGAAGACTTATTTTTACCATTACCTGGAGTGCACAAACTGAGCTCAGAGGGAAAGAAAAATATTTTTAGAGTATTGTGGAAGAAAATAACATGCGGAGAAGACGAAAAGTATGAAATAAATTTATAAATCTATCTATAAGTTATGAGTGAATGTTACAGTCAACTAATTTAACGATTATTTTCAAGGTATACATAAGCAATAAATTTCTCGCCTAACCATACTGAAATTTCATTTTGCTAAACTCTAAGGGTGCATTACATCTTTGACTTTACTGTGTGATATTAACTACCAATACAATCTCTATGAGTTCTCTCAAATAAGATCTTTAGGATGTCCCACAGCCATGACATTTTGATATCTGAGTTCTTAGAGATATCAGCATGAGATTAGAGGGGTCTATTTACTTTTTTTTCCAGAGGGACCTGCAAACTTTATTGGCAAAATCTAAAATACTATATAATGGGCCAAAAATGGCTGGTCCCTCAAGTAAATCGATCCCTGAGATTATGATATAGGATCTAATTCTTTCATAGACTTGTTCCTATAGTTTTAGAGATCTAAACAATTTTGGTTAAGATACTAGGGAAAAAATTACTATTTATTTCATATTTCTTGCAGTTCTTATGAATCTGTACATAGTGTACAACCAGCCTGTCAAAATATTCCTGAGCTTCTTGGGACAAAGTGGTCCCCATTTATATTAAAGAAGACAGACAGTCCAGTAACAGAATGGTGCTTGGGGATTTTCTTGCCATCGAGATATCATTTATTAATGAATGGAACATCTGACAATAACATGACAGTGGTCAAGATTGCAACAGACAATTGGAGAGTACTGCCATTAGTTATGGAATATTTAAAAGGGTTACTACAGTCATAAGAATGGAATGAGAAGATTGGAATGATGGAGGGTTTGTCATGTGAATAGTAAAGCAGTTAAATCATTCTTATAAATCTGTAGTTTCTGGTGCTTAATTTGTATGAGGATCTTCCAGAAATTGTGTTAGTTGTCATGGTGAGAAGGAAGAGAAATAAGTGCAATATTGTAATTGTGATATTATTAAATTTAACTCATATAAAAGGGTTTACATGGAAATCATTGATAACTTTTTCTGAAATATTTGAAATGATTTTTATCATACTTTCAACCAGGGAGCAGCATTGTTATTTGGCTAATCTATGGTATGCCCATTGGCATTGACTGTAAACTGCAATATTTTTATACATAGCCTTGTTATTTGTATTTGTAAAATTGCATGTTATCATTGGAAATACAAGATTAATAAAATTATCAATTTGATTAAAATTTTATCTGACAGTTTGATTTGTGTTTTTGAGAAGAAAGTAGAATGGGAATTTAAGAACCCTTCGTTACAACAGATAGATAAAAAATAAGAAGTAAAACCAATAAATATACCAGGTACCTTTGTACCTATCACAAGGAGTACTTTTTGAAATTGATTATGTGATATCTTCAATGTGGTAATACATGTATTATGCCTGCTTACATGGTCCGGAATCCAATTAAAAATGTATGCAATATATACCACTTTCAATATGTTAAACATGTGCTATATTTCATAATGAGGAATAGTTATTCACATGAAATTAAAGTACATTTAATGAGATCAAAAGGAATTAATGGTGAAACAATTTAGCCCCCCCCCCCCCCAATACATGCAGAAAAGTGAAATAGATTATAATATATTATATCAACTCATATGGTTTGTTTTTTTCTTTTTGCAAATATGTTTTTCTTTTTCTATTGTATATCAATGTCTATATTTCAAATTCCCATTGCCAAAATCAAGGCCCCAATCATGAACATCTATCTTGTTTATCCAATTTTAAATGCAATATATTTTTTTATGTATGTACAATTATTTTACATGATACAAAATAACCATTAATTGTCATAAAAACCACTGCGGTTGAGTTTCATATAACATAACATAAAATTCAATACTCTCACAAATCATGAGCGTTCACAGAAATGCATGTACTTTCATGGGTTGTGAAATATTCTAGTCACAACTTGATGCCAACTAAGCCTTATGATTGGCCAAGCACCTGCAAGATTACCATATTAAATTATTCTGGAGGCCATATTGCTACATTTCGGAAGACTGCATTTGAAATTTTCAAGTTGAACAGAAGGATTATACATTTTCAGAACAAGATGTCAGGAAATGGCTAACTGTCAACTTTACAGTGACATGTATGGTAAGTTTTCTCTTCGTTGCTAGCTGCTTGGCAGATAAATGGCGGAGTTGTTTACATTGGTTTCAAAAACTCCACTTCCTGTCCTCAACATGCTTTTCGTTTTGACATTTCAAGTGTAAACTGGAGAACATCTGGAAAATGACAATTGATATTGTACACTCCATTTCTTTTGATGAATATTATTCATAATTTTGGTTTAACTTAGGATTAGATACGGATGGCATTTGTAAATCATTTTACAAAATTTGAGTGTAGACTAAGTCTAAGTGTAGAGAATTTCTGTGGTTGACATAAGTCATAATGTGAGGGAGTGTGTCTTGTTCAAGACATTCTTTGAATTTTATTTGTAGTATGATTAATGACTTTTTTAAGGTCTTCAACATTTAGATAGGATTAAGAAATTTAAAAAAAATCAGGATTATTCACTGTCTGCCAATTAGAAATTCTTAAATATTTTAATATTACAATATATTCAATTATGTTGAAAAAAACATAATTGAATACACTGATATCATTGCTTCATAAAAAAAAAAGGCTTTGCTCCTCCCACACATTTGTAACATAATGGTACAGGATCTTGAATTGCCTTTATATTTTATGATTCGCTCTTCATCTTTGGTTTACATTATAATCTTAAACAAACACAGAAGATTCAGTTTTGCAGTTCTGTTTTTTTTATACCTTTCCCTTCTAAAATCACTAGAATACTCATATACTTGTGATATTTCATATAAAGTAATCAATTGAATGTTACAATTCTGACTACATAACAATTGTTCTTACCTTTTTTGCAGATAAACTACTATTGGGGTAGATTTAAAGAAATCCTCCTACAATTTTATATTGCTCCTGAAAACAATATGGAGTGAATATTGATATCTCAGCTGAAAAGAAATCAAATAATGACTGACAACAGCTATACAGAAATGGATGATAAAGCAGTAGACCAGCTGGCAAATGCCACCAAACCGGAGGATATTTCATGTGTCACACACAATAACACATTAATAAATACTGGTCTTGGGGATATGGCGACAAGAGCTACATTTCTTGCCCTCTTTATTATTTTTGGATTTGTGGGTAATTGTGTTCTTTTGGCAACACTTGCTCAACGACATCGGCTGAAATCATCGGCTCTCAATCTCTTCATGATAAGTATTGCTGTGGTAAATGTATTGGATTGTATTGCAAACATGCCACTGATTTTAGGTGCAACAATTTCACAACGCTGGGATTATGGTCCTGTATTGTGTAATGTAAATTCATTTGGAGTCCAGTTCACAAGTATTACTATGTTCCTTGGTTTAACCCTTATGGCGTTGGATAGATGTATTGCAGTTTCTAGCCAATCAAGTTATATGGAACTACTCTCCACTTGTAGAGTATCCATCCTAGTTGTGTGCTCATGGGTGGTAGGACTTGCCTTTAGCGTTCCACTTGCAGCAGATGTTATATCTTCTGAAGCATTCCCGTCCAGATACTTATGCTCTGTTGCAAGATGTACTACCCTAATCTATATCACTCTTTTGTCAATATTTTGTTATTTTTTACCAGTCATTGCTATCATAGTATTTTACATAGTTATACTAAGAATAACTCATCTTGCACGAAAAAAGCAGAAGGAAGTCATTAAACATCAAAATTATACAGAAGGAACTCTTAATCCATCGAGGATATTTACGGAAATCAACACATCTAAATATGTAGCTGTTCTCATCTTGTTGTGGGCAGTGTTTCAGGGACCATATTTGCTCTTTAGTTTCATCGAACAATGCCGAAACAGCCGCGAATTCAAGGACTCTAAAGTTTCGATTGATTTTTCTTATCCTTCACAGCTAGATCTAGCTTTCACATGGATGAAGCTAAGTTATCCCATATACTTTCCAATCATTACTTTCTGCTGGCAGAAAGATGCTTGGCAAAAATTTAAAAATTGGATATTATGCCGCAAAAGTAACCTCATCAATGATGCCTCCCCCCATAATTCGCCCAAGCACCAACAAACTGATTTGTCCAGATTAGAAAATGGAAAAAGCAAAGAAAATGGTCTGACCAATGGTGGTTTTAATAATGTCCCAGTGCTTTTTGCAACTCAAAATGGATTACACATTGCTGGGGACAAAAAGGGGGATTCTGCATCAGAAGATGAAGACACAGAGAAAGATATTTCAGGGAAAACTGTTGATGGGTTCATGACAGGAAGGAAATGTGATGTTTATGGGTCCCAAGATCTACTGCAGCTAGATGATGGCGACACAAGTGATTACGATTCTCAAGGAGAAATTGATCCTTTTTCAAACTCTAATCCTATTTCTGTAAGGACTGAATATCAAAGAACTATGTCACAGAGTCTGACAAAAGTTGCCAAGGCGTCACGTTCAAGAGAGAATTCAGAAAATGCAGATTCAGAGAATCTGAAAGATAATAACGCAACGACAGAGAAAACTGACTCTGGAGTAGAATCTACAACTAACACTCAGGAAAAGAAAAGGCGAAGACATAAGTCACAAAATAAAGTAGAAGAAATAAAAGATGAACCTATTGTTGAATGTGAGAATGAATTTCATGGACGTGTTGAGCAAAATGATTCTGGGAGAGGCTCTGTGGAAGGCAACAGTTCTGCAGAAAAACGTAAGAAGAAAAAGAGACCTAAAATTGATACAACTCAAGGTGTTGATAATATTGGTAGTGATGATGTTAATGTACCAGTGGAGCAGTCTATTGAGCAAAATAGAGTTGAGACTTTTGAGGCTGGGCATGAGGAAAAATCAGAAAAGAAACAGAAGGATAAAAAGAAGAAGAAAAAGAAAAAAGAAAGGAAAGAGAACGAATTTGAAGAAAGAACAGATGTTGAAGAATTTCAGCAAGTTAAACCAGAATCTCAAACTGTATCTTCTCAAGCTCAACGCCCCCCTCTTAGACTTGAACCTCTTGCTAGGAAATTAAGTGACTGTAAGAGGGAACAGGACTATATGGTGCCTACACCTATGCCTAGGCCATCAAAATTGCCAAATCTTGCTTCGGATAACTCACAAAAAACGTCAAAAACTCCAAACTCAGAGAGAGTCATTAATGTAGCAGAGACATCAAATGATGATCATTTTACTTGCAGATCGCGCTCAGAATCTGAGTCAAGTAACTCTGCACAGGAAAAAGTGAAAAATGCTACAAAGCAAAGACCAAGACCTGCACCACGTACAAGCTTAGCACAAGATGGTGGGTTGTCACAAAATGAACCCAAATCTCCTGCTCATTTGGCCCCAAATAAGGACTACAGAAGACAGCAAAGCACAACTGAAAGTCAAAGAGGTCTTTTGGATTCATCAGCAACCTCAACTGACCTCAGTGAAGCAAAGGATATTGCTTTTGAGACAGCAAAAAGCAAGAAAAAGAGAAAGAAGGCCAAATCAGAAGCTGTCGCTGTACAGAACAGTAATAGTCAGCACAACCTCCTGCCTAATATGTCACCTTGAGATTAAATTATTAGGTGAGTATATTTTACTTTTAATTACTTCTCCTGGGAATTGAATGTGCAAGTGATAATTTGGAACAAACAGAGTACAAACATTGAGAGAAGCATTGTAAATCATTATGTTGTAATGCCAGGAGGGTCAGCTATGATAGAGATATTAGTATTAGAAATAAGCCTTGAAAATACATGTGGCAGCTCTAATGATGAGGTTACTCTTTTGAAACATAGTCCCATATCGTCCTTTCTAGAACCTTGTTATTTGTGAAACTTTTTTTATCGACATTAAGTCTGTTTGTAAACCTACATAAATGAAATATCTCCCCATAAATCCTGATGGATAATGTAAACAGAGGCTTTAAGAATGGAGTTTGAATGAATGATCAAAGTCAATATGACGTCTCAAAACAAATTCAATTGATTAATGAAAACCACATAAGTACTTGTTGTGAGGTATTAACCTTTCCCTTGTGGTTCGATGATGAAGTGTTTGCATGTCAGAATAGAGTTTATAATCAGCATCCTGCCTGGATCCCTAGAAATTGAATAACTTCAGTATTTTGCTGCATGATAAATGAGATGTTTACAGAAGTAAATTTAGCCTTGAAGGTTTACGGTGTATGAGTTTATTTGTCAAAATGAATACTGTTAGTGTTACCCATGTGAGAAACCAAAAGAAAAGCTTGATTTTGATCTGCTTTTTAAAACATCCAAACAGACTGAGATATAATTTTTCATTGGGATAAAAGCTGTAAAAAATTCAAATATATCGATTGAAAAGTATTCAATTTAACAGAATTAACCGTAATCCTAATGTGTTTTTGAAAAGGATAAACACAGTTGAGCCTTCCAAAATGATTAGTTAGTGGATGGATATGGTTGATAATTATTTTTTCAGGATTTGCTTTTATGTCAAAAGTATACAGTAGGCCACAAAATTAATCAAAAACGTTGTAGTCTTGTTTACATACCTTTTCGCCCGTGATAAAGAATCATAAAGAGATAAATTGTACAATAACAGACATTCAAGCATATTCCAATTTGGAATGGCCTTATTTTAAATGTTATGAATTATGTGTGGTTAACATTAATTTATGACCCATTTATGGATAGAAACACATTTTGGATGAGTGATTGAATATTACTATAATATAATGTAAGCACTGGACATACGTTTCTAATATTTTAATATTTTTAAACTTGTTTCTAGGATGATTATATCAGAAACCTATTTCTGGGTGTTTTTTTTTATATGAATGTCAATATGATATAGAACACTGCACTCACTGTTTATGACATACATTTTCTATAGTAAAACTGTATATGTACAAGCATGTTTCTTTCAATCAATATATCTTCCGAGAGTCATCCCACTATTACTATTATCATATATTTGAATATGAAAACCTCAACTCTTGATTGTTGGCAGTGCTAATCAATGGAAAACGAATCACAATATTTCCTGCTATCGAAACTCTTCAAACAGGAAAAGCATGTCATTTAATGATAATATGTGGGTCAAACTTGTTAGTGGAACCATTCCTTTTGTAAGAAACCTTTTGGTATTTTATTGTATCATTTTTGGTTGTTTTAATGGCCTAGATATCATTTAAGGTCTAACTGTCATAAGAAGTTGGTTGAATTTACTGTATATTACCATAATAAGTGACATAAAGACAAATTCCTGTGAATTTAGCTGTTTAAATATATTTTTTTTAATTCTTTGTGTAGCATCTCATTTTTATAAAAATTGAGATCAATAAATTATTTTTACACAAAGTTTTTTGTCTAAAACACATACATTTACTATGTAGGTACATACAACTCTTCTCCACTAGATTAATTAAAAAAGAAAAAAGAAACCCTTTTTATTCCATATAAACTTTACAAACACACTTTTAGGCAACAAGATTATACCATCTTTAGAATTGAATGCCCCATAGAATGGAATATTCTGTGCTGTTGGGGAAATAAAGAAAAAACAATCTCTAAAAAAGCAGCCTTGGAGGATCCCACTTTTCAGTTTTGGAGGTGGTCAAATGAGATTGGTTAGACTGGTTATAGGTCATGTTTATCTACCTGCCTCTTAGTGGACTTACTACATACTTGTTCCAATATTATCTTAGTTCTAGTATGTGATTTCTATGATTTTTCTTTGCATTGTATATGTCCTAATTAGCTGCAGGTATTGAGTTTATGTCAGAAAAATTAGCATTGTCATAATAAAAACACACCCACCAGGCTTGTGGCAATGTTACATTTTATCATTACCTAATTTTAAACCTTTCAAGGTTTATTTTTATCCAGATTATAATGACTCTCCTATTAACCCCTTTTCCCAACTATATACATGATCTTGGTATGGAGGGTCTAATTTTAAAATAAGTAAAGTTTGTTTTATTCATGACTTTTGCCTAATTTCCTCTT
>JAVSBT010135209.1:0-14816 GCA_033118115.1 Pharyngocirrus eroticus
CCAGTTTATGATATTCTCTAATGATCTCCACTCCGGCCATGAAACCGAGTTTATGAATTAGATGAAGTTTTGAACTGCTATCTTTAGCTCTTACAAAGCAACATTGTTCTCGCAATAAATTGTTTTGTTATATATATATATAAATCTTTATTGTCCCACTTCAGGGAAATTTTTCTTTTGAAATAACAAGCAGTTGGTGTGTAATACAAAAATACTTAAGACCATGTTTTTTGTGGATTAATGTGATATACACAAAATTGTCAATAGTAATTTAAAAAAAGATAGTGGGATATGAACTTTGACTACATTGTTTCTTAGAACGAAAAATGCCAGTTCATGATATTCTCTAATGATCTCCACTCTGGCCACGGAAACCGAGTTTATGAATTAGATGAAGTTTTGAACTGTTATCTTTAGCTCTTACAAAGCGACATTGTTCTCAACTGTTTTTTTAATGGGAACATGCTTAAGACCATATTTTTGTGGATAAATGTGATAAACAAACAAGTCTGTGATAATTTAAAATAATCATTCAGCACAAGATTGAGAAGACAAGTCACTTGTAGTGTGAAAATAAGAATAGTTGACTTTGACAACATGTATATTCAGTCCATACTCTAAATGTCTTTGACCTGGTCTCTCAGACCAGAATTCCCATTCACTACAATGTTATTTGATATTGTGGTTAGGACATTTAGAGTGTAGACTGTATTGTAAATGTGTTGTTTCTTTGATTCTAAGTACGAAAAATGCCAGTTCAAGATATTCTCTAATGATCTCCACTCTGAAAACCGAGTTTATGAATTAGATGAAATTATGAACTGTTATCTTTAGCTCTTACAAAGCAACGTTGTTCTCACTATAAATTGTTTTGTTAAGGGGGCATGAGGGTCTAATTGATTTTTTTGATATGCACGAACATATGTCCCAAATAATCATTTTCTATTAGATAATGCTATAAAAGTATATATATTTGGCTTAAGCCAAAAATATAAACTTTTATAGCTTTTTAAAAATTTAAAATGATAATTTGGGACATATGTTCTTCCATATAAAAAAAAGCAATTAGACCCTCACGCCCCCTCAATGGGAACATGTTTAAGACCATGTTTTTGTGGATTAATGTGATATACAAACCAGTCTGTGATCATTTTAAATAATCTCTCAGCACCAGATTAAGAAGACTAGTCACTTGTAGTTAGATAAAAACAAAGAATGGTGGACGCCTATGCAACCCACTAAACTTTGTTTTGCTTATTTTATAAAAACTACAAGAAGGATGAAATTTTTGATCTATTTATTATGATATTTGTGTAAAAAAAACGAAGAGATATTATTGATTTTGAGCACATTTCAAAAGGATATTTTGTTAAATGATTTGTTATTGGTTGATACAGATTTTTAAACAATAACCAATACTATCTGGTTGTTATTCTGCATGTAAACAAGTATTTACATTTATGATGTTTTAACTTGTATTGAACTATTTTTGAGAACATGTTTTTGAAATGGAGATCTAAGCAATAAAATGTTTCATCTCTAACATTGACTTTTTTAATTCCTTTTTTTGCAATTGATAATTAATCCATTCATTACTTATGATAAAAAATTGTAAATTTATGACATATATAGAAATACTGAAGAAAAGAAGTCGTATTAGGACCCCATTGAAACTAAACCATACATGAATGGCCATGGTTGATAGAAAGGAAATGTGTAAAATGATCAACAGAAATACTAAAATAATAAATCACAACACCCATATTGTAGATATTTCATTTGATGATTTTTCAGGATGGATTATTGATTATTGTCAGTATGAGATCCTATAATAATAGAATATTTTAATTTTCCACATCATACTTGAAAAAAGAAAGAAATCTCAAATAAATCACAACATGTAATTAAACTTGATAAAAAAATATGGCACTCTTTTAAGGCTATGATATTTTAATGACTAAAATTCCTTACATTAACCTTCATACGCATAATCAAAAGGCTGACAAATTTATTTGACAATGGTCTGAAAAGCTCTAGCTTGTATACTGTTATCAGTATTTTAATCTATTGAAGTACACAGCCCCCTGACTTTTTATCCTCAACAACTGAAGGTTTGTATTTCAATTCGTTGATCTCTCGTCGTAGACGTTCAGATTCTCTGCTTAAACCTTCCTCTGTCTGGCGTTTTTGTTCTCGCAGCCTTGAGTCCATTATATCATCATGATATCTTTGAAGATTTTTCATTTCCTCCAGCCTGTGTTTCTCCATCCTGTCAAGATTTTCTTTCATTGCCTTTTCTCTCTCATCAGCCATAGTCTGAATGAGTTGTTTCTCCCTCTCTGCAGCTTGATGAGACCTTTCTGCATCCAAAGCTTTTTGCTTTGCCTCTGAAGAAAAATCGATTTTTTATTTTTCAAATAAGAGCAACAGTACTGTACATAATTATATAAACTTCTAAAATAATTTTCTGATGATGGAAAAACTTTTGAGTTGATACTACTCAAAACTATATTATTCTATATCACACGTTTTTCTATCAATAAGTTGATTTCAGAACAGTAATTATTGCTCATTAACTGTCAAGGGCATTACAATTTTTCTATCATTAAGGCTTATAATGATAGTTTCAAATGAAATCTTATACCTTTTACTTCCTTTTCATGTTTTGTCACTGATAAGTCCACAGCAAGAACACCTTCTCCCTCCTTTGTTTTTTCTTTCTCAAAGTTTAACATCTCTTGAACACTCTACACAGACAAAAAAATTAGATAACAAAGTACAAAATAACAGTTAAAAAAAATGATGATCGTAGGTTTCTTTATCATTTTAAATTTTAAACAGATATTTGTAGTGTACATGTATATGTATAAGTCCTGAACTCCAGAATTTCAAATATATTACATATTCCTCATTAGGGTGCTAGATATGTTTGCTATTCACATTATATGATATCGTTATTCAAAGGAAGGATGGCATATTTTTATGGCATAAAAAAACCTAATAGCAATAGGGTAAAACGGATATGAAGGTTAATTGAGCATGTATAGTTTGACCTATGTATATCCAAACAATTTCTTCACAAAAAATGGAAAAACTGTAAGAAGTTAAATTGGAGAAGTCACAGAGATTATCATTGTGAAATAGATAGTGAAATAAAGGGCTCTCTGGATATTCAAGGATTGATTTTCTTGGGGGACTGACAGATTGGCTGTTTTTTTCCCAGTGTAAAATGTATGTATAAGGCAGGAACTTGGAAAATTTGAGATTTTAACCATTTTCTTAATAATCACGTGTGTGAGTTCCTCTTAGAATTTTATTAAATCAACCCTGATATTCAAGAAGATGTTTTAACTTAAAAGTGTTTTGTTACCATTACACCAAGATCCTTCCTGTCCTGGTATGTGCTCCGTAAGATCTTAACGTCATTTTGAAATTGAGAAAATCCACCACTCACAGCATATGCTCCTTTTTTCATTTTCTTATCTATTGCCTTATTTAGCTCTTCCAACAATGCCCTGCATTTTGCCTCTGAAGCTGCTTCATTTTCCTTCACGAACTGTTTATACCTTGCTTCTATCCTTTCCTATAACAAAAACAATACACATAATATATTATAGTCAATTAAAGTTTATCATTTATGTTAAAATATATAATACATAAAACTCCAACTTAAAAAAGTTTTCAATATTATGTGTAATGGAGAAAATAAACATTTTAGGCAATTTGCTTAAATATAGACCATCAAACATTTTGGGGTTATATTGACTACACTACACACTATTTGAATGTGAGACTTTTGAAATAAACCCTGAAGAGAGTCCTTGATGACTCGAAACATGTAGATTTCAAACCGCATATCTTTTGTGTTGGACTTTATCATTATTTTATATACATACTGTGCATAAGGAAAGTTTTACTTTCAAATCTACTATTTTGCTTATAATTATATATATAAAAAAAAAATTAGAAAGGAATACACACATTCAATTCTATCTGAAATTTGTTGTCACTGTCACACACAACTTTTGACATGAAGAAGTCTAAAGCTTGTTTGAAACATATGAAATGAATGTCTGCAAGTGTTTTATCATCTGGAGTTGGAAGATCAAGTTTGGCTCCCATCTCCTTTTCATATAACTTGATGGCTTCCTCAACATTTCTACTATTTTCTATAGTAGCCATTGCAACAACTGCATTTTCAATACATGGTAATGCACCATTCTGTATGGCATCCACATAGGTTTCAACAAGGGATGAAAACACTAGAAATAATGTATAGGAAAGAGAAATTCTTTTTGTTACAGCATTATGTCAAATTTCAATTTTTCTTTACTAAATGTAATAATTTCTTTAAACCTTTTACACTGCATATTAAGATGTTATAACAAATTATTAATCCCTCACTTCTTCCATTTATTTCTGTTCCATTTTCAAGTTTTTTTACAGGACTTTCTGAATAGATGTATGCAAGGAAATCCTCAACTTCATCTCTGAAATCTTCACTCAGTTCTGACAAGTCTAAGTTGTCAAGAATCTTTAATTTCTTCCTGCCACATGGTCTATCGAAAGTAAAGCAGCGTCTGTGTTTGAAATATTTCCGGATACACCTTCTTGGGAAATTAAACTGCTCAAACAAAATCAAGATGCAACATTTTAAAAAGGTGGAATAATATCATTGTTAATCCAATTTTGTTATTGTTTAAAAGCAAATTAATTTGATATATTTTTCAATACCTGTTCATTCTCTTTCTCACTAGGTTTTAGTGTTAGGCAATGCTCCATGTATTGATCAGGGGTAACTTCTTCACCTTTTATCTCTAGTTCTAGAGTGAAGTCTCTCAAAGCAAAGACAAAATGTGGAAAATACCAATCAAAATTGGCCTCATCTTCATGCGTTCCGTTCTCTTTGATCCTGATATGTTTTGACATTTCTGTCACAAAGCTATTATACATTAAGGTGTTTTCATTTGAAAAAAAATCATCTTTCTTATTTTTCATGACAATAAAATAATCAATCAATCAATCAATCAATCAATCAATCAATCAATCAATCAATTAATCAATCAATCAATCAATTAATCAATCAATCAATCAATTGATAGATCACTTAATCAATTAATTTATTCATAAACTATTAAGTTAATTTATTTAACTATCCATTTATTCACTGCCAAGATATTCCTAGATTCCTAGAACTAAGCTGAAAAGTTGAATACGGATTACTTTGACAAAAGGATACTTCAGCTTAGCCAGTGCATCTTCATTGATAGCACCAAGGCTATTGTAGACAAGAGTGCTTGACAACAGGGTTGCTAGGCAGAATATCCAGTTGTCATGGTTTTGATCACCCTGTATCATTAGAAAATAGGAAAATAATTAGATACTATGATACAAAGCACTGAACAAAGGACCAAAAAGTTATTATTATCAATGTTTAATCATATTAAATTATTCAAACTTTACCCTAACCCTGTTACCTAAAATTACAAAGAACAAGTGACACCAATCTATTTTAAAACTTTAACTGGCCTTAAATAATTCATCGATTCCTAAAAAAGTGTCCTTGTTGAAATTGTGATATCATGAAATATTCATATAGCTTTGTACATATTCTCAATTCGAACCTTTTCTGCATCTCCCAACCCCTCTGTGTCTAAAAGCAAAATGTACTGGTCTGGATTATTTGGGTGTTCCCTTGCCCAAATCCATATTCCTTTGGTCATGGATAGAATTGTTGAACCAAGTGTAAACCCTGCATAATCATAAGACAGTCAAAATTGCTTTGAATGGCAATGTATTTGATTCAGGTGATCTAATTGTTGGTGAAATATTGTTAATAAAATATTGCGTTTTGTCTATTATGATACTATAAACATACCACTACTTTTGCCTGCCAGTCTGTTCATTAGATATGACTTCCCAGTCCTGTATAGACCAGCAATAGCTACCACAACAACAGGTTTGTCTAGCTGTCGGAGTTGTGCTAAAACCTCTGGATTTGCACTGAGTTTGGACCCTGGACTACTGCCTACTAGGCATAAAGGGTAATCGAATATCTCAAGCTTGCCTGATGCCATTTTCTAAACAAGATTAAGTATATAAAAAATAAAATATATCGATGCCTTTTCAAATATAATCCTGTTGCCATTTCCTCATAGCATAATAAAGTGATAAGTCAATGGGAAGTAAACATACTGTATATATATTTGAAAATTAAGAATATACACATCCCTCCTTTATAAACAATGTTGCCTCCTAAAAGTAAAATAAGCCCTTATTTATTGCCACATTAGTGGTGAAGCTATGTAATTACACACCCTAATCTAAATAAATACATGCCAGATGAGTGGAGCATGCCTAACATTGCCTGATGCAAGGATTAAGACAACTCCAGGCATTTTCTTAGAAAAATTCAATGAACTCCAGCATTCACCAGGCATTTATAATGGATCATTTTCTAAGAAAATGCCTGGAGTTGTCTTAATCAAGCATTGTCAGGCATGCTTCATGCAGCTGACATGCATTCATTTAGACTAGGGCATACATAACTATATTGTAGATTTCAATGCAATTACATGTTGAAATTAGTACAAACCATAAAGACAGCTTACCTATCTAGAACATAATATCTTGACTAACTATGTCTAATCCACTTTCCTCAGCGTGTTGCAATTTAACATGCATAGAATGTAAAAAACGACCAAGCACTCTGTATATTTAAGAAGCAAAATCTCTGGATTAGAATTCTGTCATATACGTTATGTATTCAGTGAAGTGAGAAATCTATGACTCTATGCAGCGTAAACATAGCACATTCATAATTTTATTGATTCTAACAGAATCTCACTGTAAGGAAATGCTGCCATGCAAAAAAAACCATATAAATTATACAACTCACAAAAGGCTAGCTATGCATCAACTACATTTTTCGTGGTAAAATATTTTCAAATTAATTTTCAAACAAAAATCAATTTTTATAATACCTTTAAGACTTAAAGTTGGGTTGGTTAAAAAAATAGGTCAATTCTAATTTTTAGAGATTTTAACCTCATTCTGCTAGCTAGGGGGCTGTCTATTTGAAAGCAGTCAGTATTTTTGAGATGGCAAGCAAAGATTTTAGACAGGTTTAATTTGCAAACACATCAAAGCTATTGACTTTATATTCATTAAACCATTCTAGTGATTCAGTTTGGGATGGGGGCCTCCTTTGAAAGACGGAATCAAGTACAAGTACCACCCAGCGCATCTTTTCTTCAGAGAACTAAAAGTATAACACAGGTTCAGAACAGGTACACAACGCTTGAGGGAGTACAAAGAAGTCATTGCGGTATTAGTCTAAGGCCAAAGCCTGATATCAAGGTCCTGGTTTTGAGGATATTAGCTTTCAAAAAGCCAGTTAAGTTTCTTACTTACTTTCTTACTTACTTACGTATTTACTTTTGCCCTTTAAAGATCTTTAGTTTGGTATTAGTTCTAATTCTCTAGGATGTCACACCTTTCTGAGAGTGAAAAAAGCTTGTTTGCTTTGTTCATATGTTGTCGTAACATTCTTTTCCACTCTTCCTGATGTGCTGATTACACTATCAAGGTATGTGAAGGAATCAACTTCTTCTATCGGTATTCAACTTTATGATCTTGGTTTTCCTTTGAGGCCTGTTTTCAAAGATGTGTCTTTTAGCAGGCTGGTGTTATTCTACATTTGGGTGTTGGTGTGGGAAAGGAGTGCAAGGTGGTCTTCAAAATCCAGGTCATCGTATTGTTCCCAAAATGTCCAGTTGATACCATTTCTTTGGTCTTTTGTTGTGGTCATTATCATCCAGTCTTTTGCCAATAGAAACAGGAAGGGAGACAACAGACATCCTGGTCTGACCCATGTCTTGACTTCAAAGACTTCTTTTCACAGTCTAGAGCATGGAATTTGATATTCTTTATCGAAAATCAAACAGCACGATTTCACTTACTATTCAGGCCACTGGTATTTTGAGGTAAGCATTTTTAAGGGGGGGGGGGGGGCTCGTGTCCCCTTAACTATATACAATCCTGGAAATGATTAATGCATACACACACAGTGCAATTATATGATAAGCCAGTTTTTTCAACAATTTTATACTTTTTTCTCTATTACCCTTTTGAATTGAGTTATCTTGATTTGTAATTATTCAGTAAATATTTGGTCAATTATGATGGACTTGGTCCAAGATCAGCTTACTGGTCAACTGTCTCTTTCGTTGTTAATCTCCTATTGTCTTTCCTTTTTGCCAATAGCTCTATTTATATAAATTTATTATCGAAATATTAAGACAATTCTAAATGCACAATATTCTTCTCTAGATATAGTACTTCGACAATTATTATATATATACTGAACAAAAAAAGAAATGCATAATTATGATTTCTACGTTATTTAAAATGTGTAATTCTCAGTGGCTCCATATTACATATTTTAGACAGCTGGAGACTGTTCTTTCTATTCGAGGCAGAAAAAACTATGTTTTTCTCCTAGAATTCTAGAATTCTTAAGATATGATAAAGGGGGTCCATTTGATAGATGGGATTTTCGTAGAAGCGATAGAGAGTACAAACCCTTATAGGACATTTCTTGGGTTGTGGACAATAAAACCCATATATTAAATGTACCAAGTTATTGCTGACATGCAAGATACAGAGGTTAGAAGATGGAGTGATCCATCAATCTGCTATGAGTATGCTTGCCTTTATATGCTAAGAAATTATATTTTGGCACTCTCGAAACAAGTGTCAATCACGAATAAGTAACTTCTCAACCCTTCTCAAGACACTGCCCCTTCCAAAGGTTACCTTGTAGATGACTTTTGGTATCAGCAAAAGTCCCATTTCCTGATTCAGCAAGGAAGAAGGAAAAATGATCATCTGCCGCGAGAGTGCCATGTGCTATCAATAGTTTTTTTTTTTTGGTTTACAATTAATATTCATGATATCTACAACAGCTTTGGTTGGTCAAATCCCAACCAGGTTTAGTTAAAACCGAAAAATAGGCAAAATTCTGATTTATTGAGTATTCCTTGAATTCTAGGAAATTGATCTTTTCTCTTTTCAAAATGCATTCGTCCAAATTGTCTCAAATATGAAGTATGGTATTATTTAGAATACATCTTAAGAAGATTTTGTGCATTTTTGTTCAGAAAATGTTCAATAATGTGACCCCCCTGGAATACTTTTCCATCTCTTTGATTTTCTTTTACATTTGTTTTGCCTTAACTTTTCAATATAGTAGAAAATTGATAATTTAATGTATATCAAGTAAAAATCTTTTTAAAGAGCAGTTGTTGATATATTGCAAAAGAAAAATGGTTACGCGTTTCTTTTTTTGTTCAGTATATAATATGGAACCCATTTTCTGTTGAAAGTTACACATATTTTGGATAGTTTATTACTATTCCTGAAATGTTCCGCAATGTTTCTATATATTTATTTATTCTGTTATTCAAGGAGGGTGCCCATTCAGCATGGCTGGTATTCCATGGGACACTCCATACAAAATATTGGACATACCAAAGTTATTTACACAAGCATCTAAACATAGACTGAAAGAGTACAGATTTGCAAGCAAGATTTACCATTTTTTTGTATGCAAATTATTTTAGGACATGATATTGTTTTTTTTTTAATCATATGCATATTTTTAAACAGTCATAAGTTCTTATTCCCTTAATTCACAGAAGCAAATGATGTCTTAAAAAAACACGAAAAGAATGTCCTTATTGTCATTATTTAGTATAAGCTTTGTTTCTGCTCCCCTAACCTTTGATTCTTGACTTATTTCTAGCATATATTTTTCTTTTGGAATTTATCAATTTACATGGTTATTTATAACTTAGAATTTATCCTAATAAGCATACCTTTCTGGTCATATCACATCATCTATAGTAGTATATACCCAAACACTCTAAATTCTATACGCTTTTGATGCAATAGACCACATATTAACTATTTTTAAATGTTGGGCTTATTTTTTAAAATGGTGTAGTTTTTCATAGTTTTCACTTACGACAATGACATTTTGTCCTCATATAACCTTAAAAGTGAGAATTTTTCATATATATATGCCTTTACACAAAAAGAGTACAATAAATCACACTTCTTATCCAAATGCAATTTTTAGGATGTTTTTCCCACATTATTTTCAATAATACACTTATTTTTTTTAAATTCTTATTTTCCTAACCCTGCCACCATCATTGACCAAATATCTCTCCAATTGTCAGTACAGTTTCTTCATTTCATTCATATTGGTCAATCAGTGCCTTTTTTTCATTTTGACCCAAAGAAATTACTTTTTTAGTACAACAAGTGTTATTTTTGCACCTTTTTTTGCAATTCTAAAAATTCAAAAAAGGTCATATTTTATTCAACCCCTTGTTCTCACAAAGCATAAATAGCTTAAAATCTTCTCCAAGATATCATTTTTCTACTCGTATACATGTGTTTTTAGAACATATCTACCCATACTGTTCGAAAACTTATCCAAATGCATCGTAATATGATTCTAACCAAACATTTTGAATTGAATTATTATTTTTAGAATGTCATATCATTTAAACCCTGTCTTTCCGGACAAATCTCACAATCTTTTTTCAAATCATGTTGCTGCACTCAACATTATGTATATCACATGTATGTAAACAAAAGGTATAATGGACTATTAAAAAATGAACAAATATGTGTTCATTTTAGTGCATTCTTTTAAGAAACCAACATTTTTTATATTATGTGCTCTTAGACATCAATAATATTCTAAATTTTGTGGGAAATATCTTATTTCAACTATATGTAGACATTTGTTACTACTGATACTAGAAAATCAATTTAAAAAATCCAAAGAAACCTGATCAAGTATTTTTTCATAAAAAACTTAATTTTCACGTTAACTTTGTGTTAAGGCATCGTGAGGGTCTAATTGCTTTTTTTTTTATATGCACGAACATATGTCCCAAATGAATTTTATTTAGCATTCAAAATTAGAATTTTTTTTATTAAAAAATGTTTTATTTTATTTTTAAAAACGTCACATGGAGATTTTTATTGTTTAGGATATTAAAAAAAAACCCACATCATCGTTTAGAGCATGGTTATAGCTTTTATATTGTGTCTCAATTTTTTTATATCAAGTTTCAAAATGAAAATATGACTATTTGAAGTGATAAAAGTCACTGAAAAAAAATGGCTATTTTGAAAACTATTAATTTTCAGCCCACTTTTGTCATTTCAAACAGCCACAAATTTCTTTTGAAGAGAGCTATATTCATATAAACACACAATGTTAAAGCTATAACCATGCACTAAAAGATGATGCTATGTTGTTGTTTTTTTCTGTTTTTTTTAATACGTTAAATAAAATTAAAACAAATATGAGTGACATCAAACTCTGGCTAAAAATGTCCTATAGCCAAAAATATATACTTTTATAGCATTATCTTTTATAGAAAACGATTATTTGGGACATATGTTCGTGCATATCAAAAAAAGCAATTAGACCCTCACGATGCCTTTAAATGTCATATCATCCTAAACCTAGGATTGAAGAAATCCAAATATGCCTTAAAATGTTTCAGATAATGTGAACCCTCTATGGAAACCCAAAACATTGCCATTTTAACCAGTAAAGGCTATCAACAGAGGCCTAAAAAATCGATGCCAAAAAATTGCAAAAGATAAAATTTCAGATTAAAAATCACAGGTCCGGGGCACAATTGCCACAATCCAGCTGGATTTTACTAAATAACACAATAAAAAACATGATGTGAAAATTGATTGTTCAACTTTGGAACGATAGTGTTTTTATAAGGTAATTTCTTAACATGATATTTAATATTTTTTGAAAAATTGATTCGTAAAATCATACAATAGGGTTGGTTGGCTCAGATATAATTATAACACATAATTACTGTAGATTGTTTAGAACCCAGTTTTTGATGAAATCGATTTTTAGGTTGGCCATGTATAAAATTGAAATTAGGTCAACATTTAATTGCATGAAAATATGGCAACATGTATTTTTGGAACCTACAGATGATGAGGTTTCCAAGAATGTATGGTTTAACAAATCTCCACAAACTTCCTACAAAACTACACAGAAGGTAATAGCATGAGGTGGTTCACCTCATGCTATTACCTTCTCTTATCTATATATAGTCCAGTCAAATAACTTTTGACCTCACAACAATTTGCATGGTCCTTCGCAAATCGGACAATATGTGGCAAAACTCTTGGCCATAGCTTTCTCAGTTTCTATTTGTTGTTGTTTAATTTCTTCTATTTCCTTTCGAAAACGTATCATTTTTTTGGCTCTCTCTTCCTCTTGCAGACGTATTTCTTTTTCTAGTTTAGCTTCCATTACTGCTTGAAGCCACCTTTGAGCTGCCAATCCTTCCTTTCTTGCCTTTTCTTCCCTTTCAACGACTTCTTTTATAGCCGTCTCTTTTTCTGCATTTTTTTTTTCTTTTATCCTCTTCTCATTTTCTGCAGCTTTGCGCCCCCTTTCCGCATCCAAAGCTCTCTTTTTTTCAGCTGGACACAAAAGAAAAATACATTTGTTATGACTGAGATCTAATTCATTTGATAAATTGTATGAAAATTTAAAAAAAAGGAGATACGCTCTAGGGTAATTTTGTTTTCACTATCAATATGTCAAAAATTGAAATTTGGAGATATTGGTGAAGCTATAAAATAAACGTTTATGTTGTGTTTTTGACAACATCCTTAATTTTCTTTCAAGCAGCCTCACACTGTCCTGATTTTGACATCCGGTGGACATACGAATATGGAATTTAACATGCCCCGAACCTTGTCAACAGCCATTCAACAGCTGAAGCAAGTAAGTTGCCTAATGAATTGCATACGCTTGCAAACGAAGGCAACATGAAAATGTGAAATTTTACAGGACTTCATACCCGCAGGACAAGATATCATCTAGGAATGTTATTAAGCAAGTTCGAAATTCAACAAAGTCTAAAATAATAATGGAATGTCATAACGTAACCAACGTATTATCATCTGATATAATTTGTGTGTGACTTGCATGGTTACCTAGGTTACGTGTGAATTGCAATTGTTGTGTATTTAGGTGTACCAAGTTATTATGCAAGTGTTTCAAAGGGGAAAAGAATATCAAAATTTGAAGCATGGGGAATAAAAAAGATGACTGTAAGTATATGTATGTATATGATATCTATGAATGATTTGAAGATTTTTGATTGTCTGAAGATCATAATCAATCTAGGCTTCATGTTCCCATGTCAAGGTCTACTAATCTTCAGCAATCATTTCATTTTTTCTTCTATTGAATGATGTTTAATTTGTTTAATGCACTCTTTTAATTGTTTAATATTGTCACTGCGTCTACTGTGTTTGATTGATTATTTTTTTGTAGTATGGTTAGACATATATACGCCATTGGTTATTAATGCCTTTTTAGAATAATTTTGTATAATATGTTTAAATCTACTGTGAAAGAAAAAGAAAAGCGTGTTTTTGGTGATTGTCGCATATTATGGGGGGTGGGATAAAGATACCCTACTAGTGAAGTCATCAATGCAATTAATTTTCAAATGTTGATATTGTCCAAAAGAGGGATATTTTAGGACACTTTTAAAATATAAATTGTATATCTGTATGCAATTTTTGTATGGGTTCCTGACATTTCAAAATACACAAAGCGAAAAATTTGGGCATATTTTGGTGATTTTTGAACTTTAATGAATTCTGGAAAAAAAATGCAAGCTTATATTAAAGTTTTTATTTTTTTGTTATTATAAGATATATAATCCCTGCATTATCAGAAATTTCACTAGATTTTTGCTTAAATTTGAGTAAATTTAAAAGTATTTTCTATTTCATCCTATTTTTGTCGCCATTAATTTTAGCTTAAAATTCCATTTAAAAATAATGCTCCACATGTTTCTGAAAGTGTTTCCCGGCCTCATTTGAAAGGTTTTTGTACAAGGTTTCCAAAATTCATAGTGGTTAAGCTGTACTAATTTTGCAGGAACATTACGCTAAGAGCCTCTACTATATACGCCATTGGTCGTCCAGTCCATAATGTTCCTATTTTTATTGCAATACTCTGTTATATACTTTTGTAATTTGTATTTTTTTTTTGGAATAAAAAACCGTTGGAAAAAAAAAAAATAAAAAAAAATATGTATCAAACTGCTGTACCAACTCAAAGGGTAAAACAGTACTAAAAGTCACAAAAGTCAAAGAAAACATGTCTTTCCAAGCAAGATAAACCTTTTATTTGCAGTCACAAAAAGAAAAAATTGAACCTATTTCATATTCACATATCAATCAATAAACAAAAATTAAAGCATTTTTGATATACAATAACTAGAAGTATAATATGAAAAAATAAATAATGGGACATTTTGCCCCATGACCGGGCTAATTGTCACACAACACGGTGTAAAAGGTCACAAAGTTTTTTTATATTCTGATCTGAATTTTGTTCATTGTCTTGTCAAATGTTCTAGCAAAAGCAAAATGACTCAAAAAATGTTATTATGTGGTTTAATTCAGGCTATTTCCAAGAATTTCCTAATACAGTGACCTCATATGTTGCAGTCAATAGACACCAAAGAGGGTCCATTTAATGGTGAAGTTTAGGAATGGAATCCCCTACTAATCTAGAAATAATGGCCTTGTGACATTTAGCCCCCCTCTCCCCTACTGTATACCAGCACTCTTAACTCATTCAGTTAACTTACACTACGCAACAAAAAAAAAGTTCACTGGATTTTTTTAAATTTTCTATTAACATTGGTCATATGATGCACAAATCT
>JAVSBT010135320.1:0-14815 GCA_033118115.1 Pharyngocirrus eroticus
TTTGCAATGCTGATCAATAGCATTTATAATTTTTCATCATTTACTAGCATACAAACAATGAGACAGTCGCACCTTCAGATGTAGCCCCTGATTTAACTCCCTAACTTTACATGGTTCTGCGCAATCTAATTAACGAATAGTTTATTTTCCGAAGATAGAGATCATGCATGTGTTTGATTCAAGCAGTTGCCTTTTTCAAGTCTCATTGCTGTCCAATGCTGTATATATCGCGATAAGTCTAAAAAGACCACTGCGTGAATCAAACACGTGCATGAACTATATCTTCAGAAAATAATCTATTCGTCAACTAGATTGCAAAGAACAGGGTAAAGTTAATGAGCTTAATCAGGAGTTATGAGCTCAATCAGGGGCGACGTCTGAAAGTGCAACCGTCATATTAAGATGATTAAAAAAATATGTTGTAAGAGATAATAAAAAATGGTCAATCTTGATAAACTTGAAAGAGAATTGTTCTTTGATTTTTCTATTCATGACATACCTAAAAAAAAAGATAAATAGCAGTTTACATGGATATTACCACTGTCTACAGGTACCATCATAGAATGCAAATGAACCAAACATTTCATCATTCTTATCAATAAGTGGCATGAACTCATTCCTCAATGAAAGAAGATAAAAAAAATCATCTTCTTCGAGGACATCTGATAAGTAGGTCAACAGTGTGTTAAAGTATTGACACAATTTTTGGGTCAATTACCTATTTGAGAGAAGATTTTTTATTAAGCTTTATGGAGTAATGTCAAAATATTGCTAGAGGGTATTATTCTACTTTGCAATATATGATGGAATGGATGATTTTCTGGAATATGATTGTGTAAAAGTTTCATCAACAAACCAATTCTATGCTTAAACAGCAGCTATAGAACTACAGCAAGATTTTATATCAAATATCCTTAAAATCAGCATACTATATGCACTTTGATTTCCAATTCTTTAAAAATAAAAAGTCTCTAAAAATGTTTTCTAGAATTGACCATTTCATTAATCTGATTTTGCTTTATAAAAATTGATTCATAAAAAGGCAAATATTTTTTAAATGTCTATGAAACTTTGTCTAAAATCAAGAGTTGTATTAACAACTAAAAATCATCTAATGGAACCAATGGAAGCTTCAAGAGTCTCAAATATGTACTATTTATCAATCAGAGCTTTTGTGTTATTCCATACGAACTTTCCATACACACAGGGCATCAATTACAGAGCAAAATGGTTATAGACCTTTCCTTTGCAATTCAATTTACAAAAAGAAGAAGAAAAAAAGCAAGCAAATGGCTATGAAATGTATGTGTAGCTGTTTTTTTAAGCTTCTGAAGCAAAAAAAGAAAGTTTGTTTTATAGTAAAAATCTGTGCCTATCAGGCCATGTTCAATTTGTTATCCTAATAAGGCCATCAAGCAATCATGAGGTTATTTTTTGGCCCAATTCAATCAGCCCCTTCCTCTAAGCAACAAAACCACACTGCTAGCAACTGTCTAGGGAACTTAATAAGCCATTTTGTTGCTGATACGTGGGTAAAATTGAGGATAATTGATTAGAAATGGCAATGGAAATCTTAAAGAAAAGACTGACCAATTTCCACTACAGTCAAACTATATTTTTAAAGAATGACAATGTATTTGTTAAAATAAGTTGTAATAAAGCATTAAAATGGTAGCTAGCAGTAGTTTTTGCATTGATTGATATACAGGTATTATCTATGGCTAATATTCAATACAAAAATCTGCAGGCATGTATCGATTTGTTATTGTTTCTTTATTGAAAACAAAACTATATTCTTATTGGGGGAAAAAAATGTTTTTTCTTGAACTTTATCTTTGCAAGGGGATTTACAAAAATTTAATTAATGTAAATTATGTACTATGTAAAGTTAATTTCTTCGACTTAAAAGGTTTTATTTCATAGGTATTGTAATCAAGTTTTAAATGTTTTATTTTTTTTATTTTTGTAACTATTTGAAATGACACTGGCTCTGAGATAAATTTCCCTAAATTGTTTTTAAGGTGACAAATGGAAATGGTTGTTCCAGTTTCAGACTAAAGAATCTAGTTTTTAGACAAGTCAATTTGTTTGATCTCTTTTTTATCAAAGGCAATTGGGAGGGATGGAGGTGAATTTATGAGTGATATCATCAGAATGGCATACCCCATAAAGAATATTTCCTATTTTATCGCAACTTCAAAACCCTTTTCCATTATACGCCTATAGTGTACAGCTTTCATCATGAGATTTGTTTGATTTATTTTATCCTTGGATTACTAGGGACCTTTTGTTAAAGTGTATGGGTGTCATATTCCTATGCTAAAACTTATCCTGTTCATGGGCTCACTTTATTCAAAGCCACTTGAAGGTGAGGTTTTGATAGTCACTTCATGTGTAAAATGATGGGATGTCATTATGACATCACCAAGTCACAGCATTCTTCATGTCATATTTATCATTTCGTCACAAACAAATGAAAAAAATCCAATTTATGTTATCATAAATTATATAAGAATTGCAGTTATATCATTATACATATTTTTTTTAGATGAACTTAATATTTATAATTCTACGATTATATGACATAGTAAAATCATGCAAATATCAGAGCATGGGAATCACTGGGAATCAAAATGGCAGTAGATTAAAAAAATTCCAAGTATTGTCAGGCATTGAGTTATATGTTCCTGACTGGGAATATAGCAGCAAAGAAATACAAAATATTTGTTCCCGCAGCTGACGGATTTTCCTGGGACATATGGGAAGTCACTTACATTGCATGCACCCTGGATGTTTTTTTTTGCTCTATACATTAAGATTGCAGATTGTAAATGGACTACAACTAGAAATTGGGAATAACAAATTTTTAAAACTGGAAGTGTGTTCAAAACTTTCTACTATTGACCTTAGACGTCTTTTAAGAACTATTACTAACTAGTGCTTACAAAATCGATCGTGTAAACAGGCCTTAAGATAGACAAATACGTTTTAAAGAGGACCCAATTGAAGTCAACCCTCCATTTCTTTCCTAATTTGAAAATTCAATAGTGGCAGACTCTGATTGATATTTACTTTTTTAACAAGGCCATCATCCAAGCAGTTTCTTTTTGTTAAAATACACATTCAAAGGAAAAAACAAAATACCTTAGAGTCTAGAAAAAAGATAAACTCTCTGACATGTTTATTCCTTCATTTGAAATCTAAATTTCCAATCAAGAGAAATTGTTCACGACATGCAATTGATATTGAAGAGATTGTGAAGAGCCACAGCAATTGCAGAATTAGTTGTCCTATAAAAGAGACAAATCGGAGGAAGTATTCTGTTACATCACAGTTACTTCAAGGTGACTGCAAACAGGTGTAGAGATAAAAAAGAAACAAATTACAAATATCTAAGGCCATTTCAACTCAATCAGTAGGTTGGTGCATGATGCAATGCCATATTATTTCGAGAATTACAATAAAAAAAAAAGTGTTTTCCAATTAATCAATTTTATGTCAAAGTCAGGAAACAAAATCAAGCAAACATTTGCAGTTTCTTAAATATGCATTTTTGGTTAGAAATAATTAACTTTAAACTGTTTTTAGATTATGTTTTAATGGCTAACTGGATAGAGTGATGGCATTTAATGTTGGGTTTCTATGAGGAAGGTTCCAAGCCAGGCAGTTTAAAGTAATATATTTTTTCACTGGCTTTCAAGATGTCATTCAGATGAGACAGAAATCTGAGGCCCTATTTCCGAGATATTGTCAACTGGCAAGTTAAAGATCTGTGAGATTTAACATAATGACAAAGAATGTGCTAATTTGATTATACATGTGATTAAAATTGAAAATTCAATGGAATTTATGGTACAGGTAAGGACTTCTAGGTAGCGCTGCTCTTTTCTCAGAATCACATATTCCCCTTTTTATCATCAATAACATTTGAACAACATTAATGTTTTAAACTATTTTTTCTTGTACCATCAACTTATCAAATTGGCATGGCCTAAGTAAAAAGTAACTGTAAGACTGTAAAAGATATATCGTCAGTACAGAAAGGTATGGAAGTGTAAGAAATGTGATATTTACTTCAACTTAATGAGAGAGCTGACAAACATGTCAAGATGTAACAACACTTTATTGTGTAAAGCATGACAAGGACTGAATTATTTTTTGTAATAGTAATTATCCTTTATGTTGGATAGGGAAACAAGCCAGTCATGGATGGTACATATAACAGCAAGGTATTTTGCCTTGAGCAGGATTCAAACCCATGCAATTGATGTTACCTTGACCACTACCCCCACTCGCTTCAATTTAAATTATGTGCACATTATTTTGTTTAAAATATCTTTCTTGAACTTTTATAAAAGCCAACTGAAGATATCTCTGACCTGAGATTTTGATTTTATGATGACTAAGGAATGCTTTTCTTCTGTAGTTAGACACTCGTGATGACAGTATATGAAGCATTTACAATTTCAACTACACCACTTGCTCCAATTTAAATGATGTACACAATATTTTATTCATAAGTTCTTTCTATCTAGAACTGAGGATATCCCAGACCCAAGACATTGATTTTTCCATCTCATCCCAATGTAATTTTTAGACCATCAATATCTATATTCATAGTTATGATTACCAATGATAAGTTTTTGTTGGGGGTCCTTTATAATCTATTTAAAATTCTTATTCATTGCCTGCAAAAGATCAATCAATTAATTAGTTAATACTCATTATCTTACACACTACTCTAGACATAACACACCACCTGATACATCAATAAACTGATCCCACAGATTTTACCGAAAAGTCAGAACATTACGATAAATAAATCCCTTTAAGTTTTATTTGCTAAACCTTCCCTATTACAAAAACAAATGAAAACTACCTGTAAACACTCGTGGCTAATTTGTCAATAACTGCTTTTATTAGGGGCTAATCTAGAGATAATCCAGAGACAAGCATTGGATATATACATCTAGACTGCACGCAATCCAAACACCAAATCGCTGTTGTTAGGTAGATTGGAGTACTTATAACTAGGCGCCAGGAAGAGCTTTTTTAGGTTTCTACAGAAGCTTTCTTGCACAATGCTGGCTTTTTAAAACTATGGAATTGTTCATCCACTTGAGCTCTGAATGCAATCAATCTTAAATGTTTTCTGTTCAAATATTTGTAGATCTTTTACAGTGTGACTGCCAATGTGAAGAATTGTCCATTGTAAAAAGATGGGTATACATGTCTTCTGTCTTTGAATCCATGTACAGAAATATTTCTAGTAGATTTGTTTCTGTTTATATTAAGACAAATGTCCCCTCCCCTCTAAAACAAATGAATAAAAAAAACCCGAAAAAAATAGAAAAATAAAAATAATCAAAATAAACATAAAAAATGCTGCACTGTTTTCAATTGACAATATTGATTTTTCTACTTGAAATTAATTATAAAGTTAGCATACTACAGTTTGAGATTGAAAAATCCTTTCAAAGCTTTAAAAGAAATATATCAATTGACATCTTTCAACTTTATTTGCATTTAATCTCAGGGTCTGATACTAGTTAATATAAAGCTAAGTCTGAACATAGAGAGTTCCATATTAGTTTTAATAGCTAATTTTCTTAAGACTTTAAAGTTAACATACACTTTCAAATTCAGGCATTAACTGATGAGTTTTACATCGATTGGATTAAAATTGTCAGATGGTGTTGGATGATACTAGTTTAGAATTACAGCCTGGTAGGTATAATTCAGACACTTATTTTAAATCACCCATGTATGTCAACACTAAAATCTGCACTTCAGTTATTGGTATTCTTTCTCAGGCCTTAGTTCAAGGATATTTTGGCATTTTTTTTAAAGTATAAGATCTTCACATGCAATCACTGTGCCTGAGTTATAAAGTTCACATGAGAATTTATATGTGCAAAGTAAGTTGAGATTACTATAGTTATATTCAAATGTGACAGAGGCATCTTACTTAAGACACATTTGTGATGTCACAATATTTTTTTCTCTCCCAATGACATGATAAATGGGGTGCATACCCCCCCCCCTTTCCCCACAGCCAATAACATTCCAAATCTCTGATAACCTATGGACTTGCTGGTTTTCTTTCCACAGCAAAAATATTGACTTTGAAGTGGAAAAAAAGTAGTCAAAATCTACACAAAAAAAACTGGGTCATGTATCTAGACTAATAAGCAATAAGCATCCCCCCAAAATGGAGCATAGTATGTGTACCGAAAGATTATCCATCTCATTCCAACGGGCCACTAACTCACAACTAATGATTTCAGTCTCAAATTTGGAATGAGAATTACAACAACATAATGATAATAAATACTCTTTATTCTACGCAACATCATCTCAAGCAGAATGATTGTTTTCCAGCTATATCCCAGAAGCACAATCTATACATTAAAGCCAAGGACATGTAAACAAACAGAAGGAATTATCTAGCTCACTAACTGATAAACTACATGACCAAAGAAAACAAAAGACTGGGTGCATGTCAACACGGAAATTATCAATAAATAGAAGTTTTGCTTTCTCATAAATATGTTAAATCATTTCTAAAGATGCACCAACAAAGATACATACTTTCATGTATGATTGAGACTAGATACAATTGTTTTGTTGTGGCTTTTTAAAAAAGTTTTTGAATAAGGTGAAAATTGACCAAATCTAGTAAATCTAAAGAATTGCTGAAAAACAGCTGAAGCAAAACAATGAATACATGTTCAAAATGTGAACTACAGTTCCATTAGTAGACTTAAATTAATTGTTAAAATGGAAAATATTATAAAAGGGAGCTTCTTTCATTTACATAACTATGGTTCTCAGGGACAGGGCCCCAAGAATCTGACCTTAAAGATCTGTTCAGGACAGTGTATTGTTTGTCCTACTGTCCCAGGTATGAAGAAATGTCCATAGTGGAGAAAGGCTAGAACTGTCGTTTTAGAATAGTGACTTTGTCCCTCATCTGGAACAGCGAAAAAATCCTTATGTTGACCCTGATTGGCCAATATAGAACAATGCTTCACTTGGAGTCACACCCAGGTCTCTACCATTGCAATTGAATCATAAATCACTATGTCAACAACATACTCTTCCGCTAGAGTCCTCAATTACATCAGTGGAAACTGAGAAACACAATAAAAAGGTATTCATTTCTACCTCTACAGTCTGTATAGATTTTACAAATCAATTTTATTTTATAATACACATGTCTCTACTATACTCTACCAAGTTTTCAATTTACACAACATTTTAGTAAAGACTTTTAGAGCCAGGAAGATTACCTTCCTTTTTATTCAAATTCTCGACAGACTCTCTATTACTCAACATTGTCCTGGCTGGTTGTTATATTGCATACAAATAAGGCCAACAAATGCCTGAAATCCACACCCCTAAATTGATACATTCTTTTGGATAATAGTTTCTTTCTCTTTTTGTTCTTTTAAAGGTTGTTTTTTTCTGTTTTTGAGCTCCAGATTTAAATATATCTAATTACTGCTATTCGCTTTAGGACATCTTGCATTTAATAAGACTGTCTTGCAAGGAAATACAGTAGATAGACTTGAACAGGGAAAATCTCAAATAACTTTATCTCTACACTTTATGGATTTCTCTGTGGGATGAAAATCATTGATATGTGCTTAAGGGAAATAATAGAAAGTTTGATGACACTATAGTTTTGATTCAGGTTAGATGATATTACTATCATGTCAAGTCTTTTGAAGTCAAGGAAATGGGTCAATCACTGCAATTAATTAAGCAATGTTGAAGCAAGGGCTTGAAAAATGACATCACATTGAAGCCACAATAAAGGTGATTAATTATGTCTTTGAATTTCTCAACAACTTTTTATTTATGCATGGTGATCACTTTTGATTTTATCACTTTGAATAAACTCAAAAAGGAAATAACTATAAAAGAAACCTTAATTCGATAAAGTTTTTGATAAAGTTTTAAGAAGCTGTTTTGATATCAATTTTACATCTACTATCATTTGCTAGTCTACCCTATCTTGTCCCCATTCACCAGGTGTGCATACAAAAGTTCAATATCCTCATTTGCCAAACTTTTACGATCAAAATTAAACTATCTATTGGAAGCTCATTACTGTGTATACTATATAGCCTAGGTATAACCACTATGATAAAAACCCTCACCCTCCCCCCCCCCCCAAACAATCCCCAATATGACCTAATTTTAACCCCTTTTCCAGGTCATTCCAACAGCACTAAAGGTGTGCGCAATGAAAGGGAAACACAAAACCACTTTCCTCCTTCCGTACACAAAAGAGCAGAGTTTTCTTTCCATCTATCTCCATTTATTTACACACTTATAACCACTATGCCATCATTAGAGATTCCAATGTACAGATAAGTAGAGGATTGGATAACCCTATGCTTGGTTGTATTGCTAATTTGCTACAGCCAAAGAATTTGGCCTGGGTCTACTTAACCTTCAGATGAACCATTGGTCCTCTAGAGGTAATTTAATGGGTATCTTATTTTCATTATCTGTAGTAGGATGGCAGTAGTAGCGTGAGGCATTTTTAAGAGAAAGTTACGGATTTGAGGACACTATATTAATGCTGATGGTATAAGTGATAAATCCTAAAATCAACAATGTTAGTTTAATTGTCAATTAATTGGATATGTATATCTATTTAATGTCTTTCAACTTTAAAAAAAGGCCTAATCTAAAGTAAAAAAATGATAATTTGCAAATATTGCATGATTATATCTAGTGAACACTCTGGTATCTGTATCAAAATTAGGTTCTAAACAAAGTAACTTAACAAATATGTACATGTATATCAAAGAACTTGATAATGTTACAACAAATTTATTTCAATAACTTTTAGTAATAAAGTATATCCACCACACCCATCCTTACCCCCACCCTTTAGATACAGTATCATAAATGGTGCTATTTTTAATATCTTCCATTCAATTGAATACAGTTAAAACTACTAACATTTTGAACTAGACCAAAAGACTTTCAGTAATTTACCGATAAATACTCCCAGGGCCTGGTCCAACATCTTAAATTATGAAATTGCAGTAAAATGGCTCAACAAATAGCACAAAAAGTATGAATTATAGTCATAGAATAATAAAACATTAACAGCAATCCTTTCCGATTGTAAAAAATAACAAAATAATCATCAAAAGTACACCAATGAATTTTACAAATCCAAATATAAACTATTATGATAGAAGTTCCTAACTACTTTCAATCTAGTACTGGATGTAAATTGATAGTATCTATAAGAGATCCTTAGGTCCTTTATGACAAAAGCAAAAGAAACCCACACCCTTGATGTAATCCAATATCATTATTTTCATAGTATCTTGCTGACAGGAAAAAATTGGACCCTTAAATATTCCTTCATTTGCATAATCTTATCAATTGATAAGCCTTATAAATGCACTATTGGCTATTCATTTTCATTTTCGTTACTCAGAATATTACCCGCTGCTCTTGATTGTCAAGCACACAGAAAAAAAAGGACTTTACTTGTCCACCTTTTGGTTGGAATCTATATTAAGACTGTGAAGCCCTTCAATCTCGTGTAGATTTTATAAATAAAATCTAAGAAACATGCTTTTTTTTAAATGGCATATGACATTTCTGAGAACATGCTGTTCATTATATTTTTGAAAGCTGTTGAAAGTTAACGGACAAAGACATTAAGCTATAAGATTTCAAAGCTATGAACGTGCTCTAAATTTAGATTATTTTTGTCATTTTTTTTCTTTTTTTGTAAATATTTCTTCATTTTATTACATTGCCTTGTAATTTTATGGCCTGTGTTAAATAAAACCCCAAAACCAAAATAAGAAACTCAATTGGTAATCTTTTACAAGAAAAGAACATAAAATAATGAATGCATGAAAGTCTAGGTATGGTTTCTTGTGTTGTAGAAAAGTGTCTTGGTATAGTCTAAAATGTCTTAATGTTTAGAACAAAAACATTGAGATCAATCGTTCCTTTCAAAGTTAGGTCAAGGTCAAACATGGCTGCTGGTTGAAAGAAGAGTTGAAATCAATACTTGATATATCTTAAGTCTTTGTAGTGCTTGAATAGCTCCATGAGAAAAGCTTTCTTAATTACAGATTGGAAGTAGCTTTTGTGCTAAGTATTTGCTTTAAGTCTGATAAGCTGTGATTTTTATTGATATCCAAACCTTTTTAATGGCATGGCTTTTGATTTCAGGCTTTTCTCTGAGATATTCTATACACACACACCAATGATCCATTTAATCATGTAGAAGATGAAGACAAATAAAACCAGAACGTTTCTAGGTTATATATCAAAGAGAAGAACAAGAAAAGGGAGTAGTTTCTTGATTTTTGGTAAAGGTCCATCAGTTATTTGTATCATATGTTTTGATAGAGGCATACCATGATCAGTCCATACAGTTTAAGCACTTGTTTATGAATATTTCCAATGGTAAACATTATTTTCTTTTCATTCTTTACAGTTATTTAAGTATTTACTTTTGCAAAATACATTTTTTGTATTGTCTAGTATAGTAAGTGATATTGATTAAGTTTTTCCACTGCATAAACAATGGACATGTCAAGACATACCCCCAAATATAGCAAAATAAAAGAAAAGACTTTACATTCTGTATAATAGGGTTAATAAAATACAAAATCATTTTGTATTTATATATAACATAGCCAAAGATGGAAAAAAGTAAAATATTCAAATTGTTGAAATCACAAGACATGCGGTCATAGTGGAACCTTTTCAAATAGATATTCTATTTTTGTCATGTTGCTCTTTCTGTACCCTGTACACTTTGTCATATTGAGTTGTTGAAAAATCTGAGCTTAATTATAAAGGAAAACATATTCATGAAATAAACTCATTTTTGTCTCGGCCTCATAAATCTGTCTGCACTAGTAGAAATACTCCCTTGGGATGAATTCATCACACATATAGAATGAAACTCAATAGGCCTATATCTTTTTTCCATCTTTTGATACAGTAATATAATGTAAAGTAAATGATTGCTCCATAATCTGGATCATAACATTAGGCCCTCATTATTGTATAAAACAAGTCCATGAAATCTTGAAGTTAAAAGACTTTGATTTATGCAAATTAAACCCTAAAAAAATACACCGAAACAAAATGAATAACACATAACATTTTGAAAATTCTAAGTAACACTAGTCGAAGTGACTATAAAAATATCCAAGACATATAAGGATTTTTTTTCACTTTTACAAATGTATAGATGTATTTCTTTTGAACTCATTAGTTGATTGTTTTGTTATCTATACAGAAGTATTGTGACTTGTCCTAGAACAAAAAGTAATTTAATGCCTTGCTCGTGGCTTCATTGTTGTGATTATGTGTGAAAAATCATGAAGCTGTGCAATGGGTTATATTCTATAGAATGGTATTATATTGAGAGGGAAGAACCAAGAAAAATCTTTTGAGTAGCTGTAATTGTGAAATATAAGTAGATATTTATGTTAAACATTATGAAATAGTCAAATTCTTTTTGAGTCAAATTACACATAGAAATCTTTGTTTAAATTCTTGAAAGGGTGATTTAAAAGTTAAACCAATATTGATTTAACAGGTGAAAGCTAAACCAATGATTGATTCTACTGCAAGCCTATCATCCAATTGGTTTTGAGTAGAACTTAAACACTTGTTAAGTTTATTTTCTATTGGTGATATACTGGCATTAAGAGTCATAATATTTATGCCTACTCAGAAAGGTCAACAAAAACAGATCAAGGTTATCCCAGAGAAAAAGGTATCAAAACAAGAGAACCTCCCAGAGCATAATGATTGTTTATTCTCTGGGATTCCTATATATTTCTGGAGACTAAAACCATCCAGAACTGAATCAGGATGCATCTTATTACACACATATGTTTTAATTCCAATGATTTAGAATTCGGCTAAACCTTGCAATGAATTATCTGAAAGATGTTATATCTAGTCTAATCTACACCAATTCCTTATGGAACATCCATATTGGCACCTTAGCAATACCATCCAGTGGCATCCTCCTATTGCAACAGGTTTTTTCTTTCTGAGTAAAAAACAAAGCACCTTTCAGATGCTTCATCCACAGACAGATATATATGGGACTGCTTCATAGAATTTATATTTTATTCCGGTGTGGAGAAAACTTTAATTGTTGCGTAACACTGTGATTTCTCAAACACAAGTGCTAAGATGAAGCCGTGCACATGGTACAGATTTACTTTTTGTCCTAGGACAAAATATATATGTGTATATAGTGGCCTCAAACTTCTCACAGTGTTATGCTTTTTTGATTGAGTTGAGTACCATTACAATATATTACGACTATTCAAATGCATTCATGGAATATAATCTATACCAATTAACTCTCTGAGTTTCAGGTCCTACTGTCTCATCCTTGCTTGCAATGTGAATGCATGCTAAATACTAGCCAAGGAAAGGTTGATTTACCGGAAAGAAGGGATGCTTCACCTCAAAGAATTGGCATCTTTCAATATGGAGTAAATATTGATGTGATTTTATAGCCATTTGATAGTTTTCATATACAAGTGTATTTTTGATCTATCTATCTATAATATAGATAGATAGATCAAATTCATTGCATATTATGTCATTTTGATTTTCCCTACTGCCATGGAAAATTTAAACATTCAACATTTGAAAGCATTCAACTTTTACTTTGTAATTTTTAGACACAAAAATATCATCGAAGATCTCTTTGCCATATAAGTTCACTTGTTTCTACTTTCTTTATGAAAATATCTCAAATAACTCATGTCAGTTTCTCAAAGCAAGATAAATTAAAGAAAAATAAAGTAAAAAATGGAAATTTTTGGCCTAAGCTCAAACTTTTGACTATGATCAGGCGATTGATATCTCCTAAACCCCATCAAAGTTAGTGTCTTTTTTTAAAATTGTGAAGTTAAATCCTTACAAGAAATGAACTCAGATAAAAATAGAAATAGGATGTCTATCACCTTGATTTATATTAGGTCATACCAAATGTCTATTCTGTCCAGGCTAACTAGATTTAGAGTCCTCTTTTCCAGCTTCCAAGCACTCATTGAAGCCTTACTCAACGTCTTTTCTTAAGAAATGTTGAGAAGAATTTGAAATGAAGGTGAAGCAGGAGATTTACAGAGTATTATAATCAGGTGATTTCTCAAAATCTAGAGAAGAATGATAATATAACAAGAAGGTAGCAGGCTAAGGGAGTGGTCAAAAACCTTTAACATATTAAGTCTGTGGCACATTGGCTCCCTGTACGCTGCTCCCTGTGTACAAAAGGAGTATAGAAAGGACGACTAAAGTGCACTAGTGATGCCTTGCATCAGATTTGTTTAAAATGCTTTAGGACTTTTGAGTCATTTACTCAGTTTGTGGCTATTTGTCATGTTTCTCTCTTTATAGAGCAATGTAAAATTTGTTTTTCTGACACATTGAGACTAAAACAATGGAGCTGCTCTCTTTGCGCTGATGTGTGCTGGCTTTTTCTGGAGAAAGAATGATCAATATCAATTAATCAGGAAATCTTTTTTATCTTTTACAGAATTTACTCTATTCAAAAACTTAGGGCCCTTTTACCAAATAAATCACCTAGAGAATTAAGAGGGCAGGCCATCTTTGACAATTTTAAAGCTTCTTTAAAAAGCGACCTATTCAAACAATGTTTTTGTGATACATGTACTTACTGATGACACTTTTAATTGAAACTGTTATTTTTTTTTTAAATAAATTTCGTTCATCATATGAATTATCATTATTATGATGAGTATACACTTTCAGCAAAATTTTGATGGTTATGTTTACTTTCAATAAAAGATAACGTTGAGAAGATATAATTATGATATAATACTGGCCAGAAAAAATATATGAAAAGTCAAAATCATTGTTGCTAGGTTATTAAGTTGAAATACAATACACACCTTGTTACATATATGAGCAAAAGAAAAAAATATGAAACCTACAAAGACAATAGAACAAACAATAATCTGAATATGTACAAAGACATATGAAACTCATTCTATCTTTCAGCAGATGGATTGTTCTTCAAACCCTAGAAAAAAAGTGATCTTGGTATGCAATAGCATTCTAGTATAAACAATGATGAACTCCGAAAATCATGTTTGCTTGATTTTTTTTTCTAATTTTTATTTTATTTTCATCATTGTTTATTTTCTGAAATTACCACTTGGCAAAGGATAATAGCATTCTAGGTGAAGGTAATTCTAGGTGAAGGTAATTCTTAGACACCCATGGTAAGTATATCAATCAAACACATTGAAATACATAATTGATTGGTACATATAGGCTTAATTCATTATATTCCTTACTGTTGTGTCCATGCATACATTTTTAGGATTCTTTTCACATCATTTCAATGAAGATCAATGTGTTAAAGACTATGCATTTATTCTGAATTACAAGTACTCCAAACAGATGTTTTAGACAAAGTATATTTGCTTATTGACCATGATAAAAGAGATATCAGGACTACCACAACTATAGTACTAAATGTCAGGTCAGAAATACTATGCTACGCCCTTGCAACAATCCTTAGATTGTTTCTTTGTTTTGAAAAGTTCAGGGATGTAATAAAAAAGTATACATTTTGATTCAAAATTCATAAAGAGAATTCTAAATTAATTGTTCACTTCTTATGAAAGGTAGGTTGAGGTAGGTTATCTTTCAAGACAATTCAACCTCATTTAGGAGGGAGTGACAGGCCTTGAAATTACACGAGTGCGATCGCACCACACTCGCATCGCACTCGTAATTTTGAAAACACTGGTGC
>JAVSBT010135431.1:0-14815 GCA_033118115.1 Pharyngocirrus eroticus
CCCCCCCCCCCCCCCCCCCCCCCCCCCCCCCCCCCCCCCCCCCCCCCCCCCCCCCCCCCCCCCATCTCAATGTATATAGTATTTAAGTTCATCAATATATATTTCAATCTTCTTCAATAGAAAAATATGTCTATTCTATTTCCTCATTTACCTAAAGTAAAAGTCATCATCATACTTCCATCAAATGGTATCAGCTTAACTTGTGAAAGTTATTCATGGACGGTCAATAAAAAAACTTCACCAATACCCTACAGTGTAAGATCTTAACCCTAAAGCCTTTCTGTCTTGTAATCAATCATTTCAATATAAGTTTGATTAATAGCGGATCAGGCGCCATTCTTAGTTTGAATTCTTCCCTCCTACATGATGGATAACCAGGAGAAGATTTGATCAAATTTGTCCAACGGTCTTGTTTTTATGTAATGGTAGCCCATTTATCAAAAGTTACAATCTGAAAATGTTGCCTTATGACATCCAAACTGCCTGTTATTCCTGTGAAACATTTAACTGTAATGAAACCACTCAATTGCTTGGTATAAATCATTCCAGTACAAAGTTTAAAAGGTTTGATAAGCATCATTTACAGGACTATTGGGTCATAAATAATCACTTCTAGGAACTGATAATTAAGATTTTTTTTCTATTATGAGATCATTGATCATTGCCTTATCATGAATATTGACCCTTCAAAATAAAAAGGCCATGATTTTATTATGGGTAATGCCACTTCAAAGTGTCTTTTTCATTTGTTGCATAGAGTAGTTGCATTAGAGAAATTGACCGTCTCTTTTCTACTTCTGTGGTGTAGCAGTTAGCATAGAGGACTGCAAAGCCACAGACCCAACTTTGATCCCTGAAGGAAGAGTGACCTTTATTTTCATGGTTCTCCAAGGGATGCCATTGCTTGTTTACACATGATAGCACCAAGAGAACCCTTGTCATCTTTTGTAAAAAAGTAGCTCAGCTAGGGGCTGTGACAGTCTTCTATCTACCATGTATAAATATATGGAAGAGCAGCTAGCTGACTGAGTTAACCTCTTTAAATATCTCAAACAAACAAATAAATCTTCTCAGTGGAGTGCCCAAAGAAGACCAATTCCATAGGAATGGGCCCCTTAAATATATATCATAAATAAATATAATCTATAAATCATTACTATAGTTATATAAAGCAAAACAAGGTCACATCTTTTCATGTGGATGTTATTAGAATAGGAAAATGGACCATGCTTATTGTCCCCCCTTCAGAGGGAATGAAGTTTCACTACATGTAAAGTAAAATGCCTCAGCCACTGCAATTAAGTTTCCAGCTCTACTTGCTCCTCCAAAGACAGTTGACACTGTTTCAGTGATTCTGTCATGATTAAGTAAGGAGTCATAACTCAGGAAGAAGTAATCACAATCTTCATCTTCAGGCCATATAAAAGGAGTCTAGAATAAATGATAATCCATACATGATAAAAGAATAACCTTGTATCTTAGGCATATTTCTTAAATCTTTGCCATGGTATGTCTCATTTCCATAATTCTCTAAGCATTCAAACTTAAGTTAAGGAACTTTCAAATTAGATGGAATTAGATGGGTGGAGAGTTCGCTTCTCTTATTGATGACACACTTATTCTTGAGAGTCTTCAAACCAATTAGATATCAAAAAGTCATGAAAATGAGCAATGAAATCTTATAAAAATGAGACACATCGTAGCTTCTTATAGGACTATAGAATGGATCTTTGTAAAAGATGAACTCAAGGGTTGATGAGACTTTAAATATAAAATTTGAATTGTCAAATTCCAATATGAATAAAAAATACTGCTAGGAAAAGCACTTTTAAGGCATATATCTTTCAGGATCCTGCATGGGAGTTAATTTACCCTCTTCTGGACATTCTGAGCTATATTGTGTATGCACATTTTATATGGTCTTTGAGTATCCTGATTTTCTAAGCAAAGGCAAAGAGTCTACAGGCTGGCACTGAATGTTTGCAGTGTTGTATCACTGTTCCCATCATATTTGCGAGGGAAAATCTTACCAGATAACACAAAGGATGCAATCATTTCCGTGAAGGACGTAATCTATACTGCATATTGAGAAGTCACAATTTTGATTACCAGCAGAAGACTGCTTGAACTGGACACAGTCTGGAGATGGCATTGCTTATCCAGTAACAGAAATTTTTGGAAACCCTATTATACAAAGCAAATTTGCTCTTTACAAAATAAACAATACCCAAAAGAAATGTCAAACACTAGAACAAATCTGATTAACTAAAAAAATTCAGCAAAGCATTAATATGAGTCTACTCATCAGTTATTGATATTTATCAAACTTTAAAAGTACAGAAGAATATATGTAATACTGATGATCCTTTGTCAACCTAGAAACAATTGTAAAGTGTGTAGTATTTCTAATCAGGAACACTTCTATGAAGACAAACGATGTGCCCTCTCCTGTTCTACGGAAGTAACATGACCGAGTCCAAAATATTTTTTTATTTGTATTACTGTGGCTTCTATTGTGATTATTTTGGTTCAATGGTCCAGAGAATATTTCTCTTGCCTTCATATGATACTGTTTTGTCAAAGGCATGAAAACAAGTGATTGTCACCAAGCTACTATGTTACTGAAAAGGGATCAGATTCATGTAAAAAGAAAAAATCCAATGTTTACTAGAGAAAAAATTAATATAAATTTAAGTTAAAATATACAATCCAAACAAATTCAATTATAAAGTTGTTTCAGTATCTATAATTCCCTGTGGATTAAAAAAAATCATTCAAACCCTATAGGTGTTATTCTAGTATGGATCTTTTTTGCTGACATTTTGATTCTAGGAAGCTGCTTTTACAAAATATAATGAAAAATTTTTAACCCCAAAATATCACCACCTACAACAAAATCAAAAACTCAACTCCAAAATTAAGTTGAGGTCAATGCACAGAATTGGCATGACACAAGTGTCCTTTGGGGCCCTGGGTTGGGTTGAAATTGCAATTGACTGATGTATGGAAAATTAGGTGTACATTCAACATAGAACGGTCCTGAGCTACAAGAGTTAACACAGAAATCAATGTCAAAAACTTCACTAATGTGAAAGAAATGGAAATATGGCGTCCGTCATGTCAAAGAGTAGCAATTGAATCACTGTCCAATTCTTTGCAAGTAACCATATCAAGACTATCCCTTCACAAGCCATTTGCATTTTACAAACAATTCACTAGGGGTAGAGGCTGGTAATGTCAAAATGTGAATGGCTGTGAGATTTTCTTAGAATCAGCAGATGTGGCACCAAGGAACCAAAGCATCAATAATTAACAAGTGACCTTTATCTATGTCCTCAAGAATATTTTCTTTGATGACCTCAGTTTAAAGGAAACATTTTCCCATAAAAAGTAATACTGTTACCCTGCGTGGTCAAATATTACATATGTTCTGCAAAATACATGATGTTTTACACATCACCAACATAAAATTTCACTCTTAAATAATACATCCAATTGTTGGTATTTCAATTAAAAATTCTTTTATTGATAAACCGTTAGTAAAGCCTTCAACAAATATAACTACCAATGCCCATTGCTCATAACAGTAACTGTTGGACAGCATTAAAATATGTCCAACTTTATAATAGGCTTATTACATGGTTGATAACTGTCAAACCAAAGTATGAACAGCTCTAGGACTTGCTGCAAACTAAATAACTTAGAACTAGTTGACATGAAAACTTAATCCAGCTTGAAATGCTAACAATGTCAATATTTTTATTTTTTTGTGCACTATGTAAGGGTATTTCCAAAGCCACAGTACATCATGAAATACTCCAGAGGTTTGGGACTCATGCATAAGTAAGTTAGTCCATTGATCCAGCTTTTGGAAGGCCTCATTTGGAGGCCTTCAAGCATGCAGTTATTACCCAGAGCCCCATAAACCAAAGTATCAACAGCTTCTAGACATGTCAAAAAAACATTCTTAGCTAATTTTTCATTATATTTCAACCCTCAATATTGTGTAACAAGGTCCGTTTTACTACAATTAAAGGAAATAAGGCTGTATTTTTTTCCTCCCATATTTAACCTGAAGATGTCACATACTGCCATACTGGTGACGAAATACCATTGATAAACAGTAACAATGTTAAATAAAAAAAATTCATATTTTTATTTCATATCAAAAACAAACTCTGTGATACATGAATACGAAACAAAAAACAACAAACAGATCAAAATCCCTACGTTATGAAGTAGAAATTTAAGACATTTCTGAAAATTGGATTTACCAGTTTTTGAAAGTTGTCAATCGCAGGTTGTTTTTTCTCTAGAATCCTATTCAAATGAACAAAACAAAATTCAAGACATCTATTTTACTGATGAAATGGAAACGAAACACACCAATTCGAAATGACTCACAAGAAAAAGACTTCCAATTCATAATAAATTGATTCATTAAACAACAATCTCTTGACAATACAAGCAGATCTCATCCCAAATTCAATTTACTTTCTTGGAAAACAATTAACATGATGTCATAGTCTTATTATCTACCTACCTTAGGAATCCTGACTGAAATGTCAAACTAAACACTTGAAACAAAAGGGAAGTGGATAAATATACAGACATTGAATGTATAAGTCTTAGTCTGGTATCTTTGTTTCACCAAGAAAGTATAATCTTGAAAAAAAGATAAATGTTTAGAATCAAATGTTCAAAATGCCAATACCAATAAAACCATAGATGCACAACAAATCTCACACTGACAAACTGAATCTCCTCCTACACTTGAAAACTTGTTCCCAAGTGTCCTGCCCAACAACAGAAAAAACATGTCTTTAAAAAAACTGAATTATCAAATCTGGCATGATTTGTGGAAGCGCATCTTTTTCTGTTAAGTCTAATGGCAGAAAAAGAACATTATGGCAGGTTCGATGAATTTAATTTTTAAAAAAGATATAGATAAACAACAGAGCCATAATTCATTCACAAGACCAAAAAGATAAAAAAAAAATCATAAATCTTCAAAATGACCCTTTGTAACAATGAAAGATTTAAAAAATCATATTAAAGATGCTTGTAACAGATATCTGTCTCATAGAAAATACTGAAGGCACATGCATGAGAACTGATGGAATGTATACAACTGTTCACCTTCAAGCCTTTCTATAAATATGTGATATCAATATTCAATATTCTCCACAATGAAAAAAACCAATTAAGGACTGGTCCTTCAAATGGACACTTCTTCCAAATAACATGGTGCCTTCTTCCTTCAAATACTATTTAGCAAACTATTATCAAACAATACAATCATATCAATTTACTAAATTCAATATCATGTGGCTCTGTTCTCATATCACTCTTTAAAACACAGCCTAATTAAGCAGGTTTGAGATTGAATTCGAATAGGTCAAACACTTTTCTTTTCATTCCCTTTCCTGTGACTATTTATCTCTGTCTCATCCATCATCATGAAAGTCCATAGAACAAGTTAGAAGTGAATAACTTCAATAGACAGTACGATTAATCAAAGATATTATAGTATAAGCTATCGCAAGTAGTTGGCATTTTACTTTTTGACATTTCTTTGAATCACAGGACTCTCTTTGAAATCAGGAACTATTGACAAAATATTTTCTTCCTGTTGACGAGTGATTAACCACAAGTATCATCTGTTAAACAAATATAATCTGACTAAAGCGATTGTTTCCCTACTAATTAGTGACAATTATTGATACTCTCTGAACCAAAATCTAAATGTTCTACTTTAATTAAAACAAATCTGAACAAGGAATAAAATAGTAGAAAGCTAAGCTAAGGTAACTGGGTAAAATCGTTTCCAGGAAAATACCAAGTGTCAAAGATGGAGATTTTTTATTATGTGAGACAATTCAGCTTATTCTACTTAAGTTAAGAAGGTCTAAAAAGGACAGTGACACTTTACTTTACTTGGGAAAAAAAGTCGCCATTCTAGAATTTGGACAAATTTTTGCTTCATTTTTCCAACTTTAAAGCATATCAATTACCAAGATCAACATCTTTCCTTTGAAGTAAAGGAATATTCTCTATAAAATTAACTGATATTTTCTATCACAATAAACAATCAATTGAATATGAATGGTCAAAGCTTATTCAAAATCAAAGTTGGGTAGAACATTATTTGCAAAATAAGAAGTCTTGTACAAAGACTCATGTAATACTTATTTTCATCCTTTTGGTGTATTGTTCCAACATCAAAAACATCAAGAAAACCTTCTTTTCAATTCAAATGAAATCAATATCTGCCGATACATGAGAAATTCTGTATATGGATATCCCCTACTTGGAATCAATATTTAAAAAATACTACAGCATGTCGCAGACTCTCTAAAGATAGGAAAAATATATATACAAAAAATAAAGGAAACATCACTCGTTTTAAGTACAAAGTGGTGGGGAAAAAAACCTCATTTAAATGATTAAGCAACAATAGTCAATTATTTCAAATCAATCAATCAATAAAGGGCAGCAGAGTTTATTTGATTTCGGAAGAAAAAGATCAATATCAAATCAGGCCATGACTAATGGTACCTAGTTATCATTGATTTTTTTCTAATTCTTTATTCAAGACCTTGAAAGGTATATGAAAGGTAGTATTTAAAATGGATTATCTTGGTTTTAACAAAGTGATTGTGTGCTTAATATTTGAGCCACATCTGCATAATATAAAGTAAAATCCTGCTCAATGCCTGTCTATATACACAATATACTGCTCTCCTGACACAAAACCACCCAAGGGCTTACAGTTGGTTCCTGGTGCCATTCATTATCATCCACTAAAATCTTCAACCATATTGAAATTGCGCATATAAAAGCAAATGATCATGACTCATGATCAAAATAATGATTTATAAACTGATTGTAGGTTCATTGAACTCTCATACAAAAGGAACCTATAGATTCATGTGATCCATAAAAATGGATAAGGACACTTATGGAATAATTAATTGATAATCTGTAATACCTATAAACCTATGCATAATAATAGGTTATTTTGACATAAGTATGAGACTGCAATCTAATAATTAACATTAAATTTTCAACTTAAATATTATCTTAAGAGTTAAAATAATATCCATCGAATCGCATCTCAATTTCCCCCCCTGATAACAAGATTGCTTTACTATGGGATTCCTTTAGATGTGTACAGATTTAATTCAGGTAGGATTATAAGCTTAGGAAACAAACTACACCTGCATCCTAGGTTATTCCCAAATAGTTGTAAATATAAAGCTAAAGGTAGCTCAGACTTCTGTCGACATTAAAGTGTTTGACAAATGAGATTTCAAGATTAGCATGTTCTCTATAAATAACGGGGTGAGAACAATGAAAATATTAGGATAGCGAAAAATAAAAAAGACTTGTCCAGGACCTTATTCTCTTTGAAAACAGGGCAAATTGAATAAAGTAAAGTGAAGCTGTATTAAATTTCTTTACAAGCTTTGTCAGGGTGAAAAGCTTGAAAAGCATGTTTAACTTTTATGCAAATAACTTCCATTCATGTGCATTAGGCTGTAGATATTGAAAGTGACAAGTCAAAAGGAATGGATTTCAGAAATAAAAAAAGGAGTTCTCAGAAAAATCATGAGTCTTCAGCATACATTAGTTTATTCTCTTAATACAGTGATACCTTGCAATGGGACCGACTTCTATAAATGGAGAAACAGCTAAAATCCAAAATTTGAACCAAAGAGAGTTTAATGTATAGATATATGTTAAAACATATATCTATTCTTTGTTTGAACTCACCTTCTTTCTTAATATCCAAACAATTTCCAACTGGAAAAGGTTTGACTGCCTATGAAATTGAAAGGGTAATCTTGGGTTCATTAAGTAGATCTGCATTTAGATGTTTTTACGCATGAAACAAAATATACATTATCTTAATCAACCCTTTCAAAATCACTTGATATTTTAAAGTAAACATGAGGAAACTATTTTCATAAATGTCTAAATTTAGCTCTTGGCTACTCCGCAAAACTTAAAGTGATCAGGGAAATAGCATCACTAAAAAAGTTATCAAGGTGTGTATCATATAAAGAAATTCTTAGAAGAAAAAAACATTTTATGTTGTTGGGTTTCGTTTCTTTTTACACAAAAGAAAAGACATTCAACTTATACTAAGCAACTTTCTAATTGGGTAATCCTGAGCAGTCTAATAACTATTTCTGAGAAAACATTACGTGTACAGAAATGATAAAACTACCTGTTTGAATCCATTTGTTAATCAAAGTATACTTGAAATGGAGATAATTCTACAGACTTATAAAAATGTTTAACTTTAGCATTTATTTTCTCTTCCCTCTATCTTTTGCAAGGCTGCTTTCCCAGAAGCTAACAGAAAATAAACAATTGTGATAAGTTCTGTTTTCTTTTCATGAATGTCAAAATCTCAGCCATAAGTCTAATATTTTGTAGTGGTAAAAAAAAAGGAACACATCCTGTCTTTTTTTAAACATGATTTTTTGTTCAATTGCCAGATTACAGCAACTTCCAATGAATGTAACAAATTTGATTTTGAATTTCAACAAATTTGAGTTTGGAACGTTTTACTTCTTTCCCACTGCGTCAGAAATTCTACCACTAGTATCAATTATATAGCCAACAGGTAGCTTGTTTCAACTTTGTGATAAGCTTAAAATAGATAATATCCTGCCCCCTTTGCAATCACACTTCAACAGTTCATGTTTAGATTCATATAAAATATTCACTTTTCAATTTTTTCTTAGTATCGATAATTCAAAAACACCATATCATCTTCCATTTCCCAGGCAGTTTTAGCACTGATCTTTGCCACCATAAGATAGTTTTCCTTGAAATCTACTGATATATTCAAAGTTTACTTGCATGGACTTTCTTTTGGTATTTTACAGTGAAAACATTAAGTATCTAACAACTCGAAAAACGAAAAGAACAAATGCTTGCTATAAATACATGATAATGGACCCTTTAATACTACCAGTGCTTTCACATAGATTGATTACTGGTTTTAACAAAAGGTAGTGTTTAGTTCCATTTCTTCTCATTAGGTGTTGTATAAGTACATATATTACAAAACAGTTTACTTTATCAAATCAAGTTTTGCCAACTTCTATACCATACCTATTTTTTTCCCATATATATATCACTATACTTTACTTAAAGAAGACTACTTCAAATACAAGGGTATACAGAGACCCTGGAGAAAAGTCAACCATATCAAAAGGACAATCAATAATAAAGTCAAAAAGATATACCTTGATAAAAAATCTTATACGCATATATATACATGATGAGCTGGTTTATCTCACCATAAACCAGGGTCTAATTATTAACTGCTCTTGCAGTATTTATCAGACAGACCAGTTGCGTTATGCTTCAATTATGATAATGTACAAGCGATCAATGAAAAATATTTCATATTAATTAAGAATTTGAGATCTTTTTAAGTTGAATGTTGGGAAATATATGCTTCAAACAAATGTTTGAATTTGCTATAAAGACAGAATTAGAAATAACTCAAATAAAACCCCAAACCCCTAATGACTGTTCAATAGGATCAGCTTGCTATAGGTTTATCACATGTCCTTAATCAATATAATGTTCTTCTTTAAAAAAAAAAAATGTTGTTTGCATGGTCCTATACTGAATGTAAACAAGATAAGTAAACTTTTAAACTATATGTACTAATATATCACATTTTCTCACTACATTACAGCATAGACTTTCCATTTCAACAGGAAGTACATTTACAGATTTATACTTGACACCACCCCTTCATTGTCACAAAAGGTCACCTCTATAATATACTGTACCTTTTCCCACATCAATTACACTTTGTCAGCCTTTTTTTTTTTCAAAACACAATGAAAAGGATTGGACTTTGGCTGAAATTTTGCATGTGAATTATATATGATCTACCTTTCTACATTTCATTCTAGCACACATGTAAAAATGATCAAATTTAAAGGGCAAAGCATTTTGTACAACTATTTGAAAGTACAATGTAATAGTATATTTTTTTCATTTTTTATACAAAATTAATATGTATGAGCTGTATCAACAGAAATTATGGTATAACCAAAATAATTTGCAAAATAAACGGAAAACATTCCTCTCCTGAATGAAGGCAACCAAAGGTAAGCTTTCATAAAATGAACCATTGTCTGTTTTTTTCTAAAAAGTCTAAAGATAGCAGTCAACTACTGTAATTTTGTGGGAAAACTCATTAGGTCATCTACTGGAGTACTAGCGTCAAATTTCACACAGAAACATAATGGCCCAATTTTACTATCTGTTGTAACCACAAACCATACAAAAATCAATGAAAGAATCTCTGCAGAAAATATCATTTGCTCCTCCCTTGTGTTGTCTGTGATTTCTATTCTGTGTTTTTATCTGTGACTGTCAAAATCAGATCTTACAGTTGTAAATATTAGAATTAAAACATTATCACATTTTTTAATAGCTCTTTTTCAAGAGAATTTAAGATTCATGTGTCTCATTTACATAAATAACAGTTACAAATCCATCCATTTTTTTGTTAAATATATTGTTCATTTCTTTTCCAGTACATGTACATTTCTAACTTTAGTGAATAAATAACCATAACATTATATTGAATTGAAAAGCCAAAAGTTAGATCTCAAAGAGAAAACAAACTGGATGAGAAAGAAATTTATGCTCTATAGTAGATATATGAAATTCACCTATACTTCAAACTTTGCCATGCATTTATCCACATTTTCAAAGTCAAATCTAAAAGTCAAATCTAAAAATCAATGCCAATACAGTCATATAAATGTCATGTTCAATTCACGCTTTTGCCTTTTTATACAATCCAAGAAGACTTAAATATGTTTTTATCTATTGTCATATTTGGTATCTATTTGATTTGTATAATGCGATTAGATTCAATATTTAATTTCCTCTTTTTATGCTCAATGATTCTCCTTAGTTTAGGAACATTTTTTATCTCAATAATTCATTGCAAGTACCACTAATTTTCTTCCTCTTGCTCTCTGACTATGCAGTCCACTTGTCAATTTCTGCAAATTGTAAGATAACATTAAACCTTAAGAGAGATTTAAAAGCTTTTCAAAGTCATTTGCTTGTAATCAGGGATTCTTCTTAATGTTACAGTGAATGTGTCTCACCATCTATCAAGATTTACATCTCATCCCAGGACTAATTTGTTATAATGTCCAATGGTAAATTATGTAACTTTTTATTTGCATTAGGATAAACTTGGATGGTATCTTTTGGGATGTTTTTGTTTTTTTAAATCAATTTATCAATTCTTGCCAAAATGAAAGAGGAATCCTGGAAATTTAAAACCATTTGTCTGGTACAATAACTAAGACTAGAAAAGAACTTTCAAGAAACTTTAATGAACTATCACTTACTTTAAGAACTATATCAATACCTTCATAAACTCAACAATGAGCCAAATAGTGTATATTATGGTGCTTTAAAATGTTTAAAGATCAAAAAAATACGCTACTGAGTCACTTTGGCTAAACCAACTCTTCATTGTCTGATGATTCTTGGCTTCAAAGAAGAACAGATCCTTTGATCATGTCAAAACCAAAAGCTACCTTGCAAAGAAGCAAATGTCGAAGATCATGCCAAAGAAATGCTAACATCTATTGCAAACTCATCCCTAGGATTATGTTACAACCATTGATTTTCAAGTGACCCGTCACAATGGGAAAACTTTTCTCATCCTTGTTTTATGGGTTGCGATTTCAGCGTTATCTTTGACCTTTTGACAAATACGAGTTTCTTACAAGTATGAATGGATCTACTGGCGTCTTAAAACAAGTTCTGAATACTGTAATGACCACAGGATGAGGGGCCTAGAAGAAGCAATAGTGACTGATTAATACTTAAGCATTGCTATGTCATTGTTGACGCCAACGCATTGAATGTGAGAGTGTATCATTACATGAATGTCATGTTTACTGACTGCATCATCTTAAACCCAAGAAAATCCAATTGTCTTTGAAATGACTTCTTGAATACAAGAAATATAAAGTCACTTTCTAGTCTTTGGGTATCTGACAAGAGTGGGCTGGAATCTCCCTAATTTGAATACTCTTGAATGAAAAAATACTTTAAAAAAAGGGTTTCTTGACCTCCTGGGCAACAGAACTTTTAAGAGAATGACACTCCATTAAGGCATAATTCACATGGAAATGCGGTCTCTATTTCTGGACTCTAGGATAATTTCTTGTGCTTAGACAGGAACGAATAAGGCAGGATTTAGTTAGCCAATGGCCTAAATTCTGATATTATGTGTTACAATGCACTTCTATTACATCGTACATACTTTAGTTTATTATAATATATATTATATTCTGAGTGTACCCTTGCAACATTTGTTGGATAAAATCAAATTAAAGCCCAAAGATACACTCAAAAGGTCCATTAAAATATTTCTTGGAAAGCAAAATTTCTAGGTACATTACCATAATCAACCTCTTGTTGAAATAATTTATGTAAGAGATTACTGTGTAGCTTGAATAAATATAAGCCCCAAAAAAGTGTAATGAATTGAATTACAATAAAGAAAAGTGAGGATCAAAGGAATAATTCATGACAAGAAGCATTTACTCATGTATGTACATCTACATAATGTATAACTTACTATCTTCACACAATATAACCATAATTTACTGTTGAATAAGAGCAAACTCTTGTATAGTCATTAGTGGCCTTGATACTACCTTTCTGATGCAAAAATGGGGGTTAGAACCACAGAATCATTCACTATCTAGAAGCATGGTGGTATATAGCTAATGTATATAACCAACCATCTCACAACATAATCATGACTGATTGTTGAACAAGAGTATATACATCAAAGCTGCATTGTGACCTTGACATCACAATGAATGTGCCAATAAAGGTATAGCTCATAAGGGACACTTTGTCCTCTAATAAATCTGTACCATTCAATGAATGAAAACATATATAGCACCTGTCAACAAGAACTGCCATGGAGAAAACATATCACAAGAAAGTCATCAATCTTGACCTGCCAGGTCAGCACTAATTCCAACACATAGCTTAATGAAGTCAAATGCTGTGCACAATTTTCAAGTACTAAAGAATGACACCAAGCGGTCACTTCAGACAACTTCATTAAGATGGATTACAGAGATGTCTCCTATTGTAGTGTGGTCTGCTTTGACAAAATAATGTTTCTAGACTACACAGCAAAATTACTAGATTTTTTTTACACCCACAAGAAATCTGCGGCAGGTTTGTAATGACCATGTCTGTCACCACCTTACTTTTCTGCTCATCTCATTCATTCATTGGTGTTGTCTCCTAGAAGGAGGTTGACTGCCACTTTGATCCGTCTCTGGCTTTGTTGGTACAGTCCTAGTAGGGGAGGCCTGATGATCTCAGCAGATCATCTATCCACCTTCCTCTAGGCCTCCCCCTTGCTCTCTTTCCTTCTACCTTCCCCTTTCCTTCTGCTCATCTTAATATAAGAAATCTTGGACCAATTCTAATATCATAAGGATGTCACTGGACAGAAAACCAAAGAAGGGTGTTTTGATCTATTTCCATTATTTTCTTTCCTAATATTTTCACTGTTGTCAATGATACATGTTGTGTCCATAATATTACTTACAGTTAGCTGTCTAACTCATCCCTATAGATATGCTTTTGAAACATATAAATACAACATATCTTATTCATTTAGAAAAAATGAAAACAAAGAATAAACAAAATGATAATAATATTGAAAAACAAATGTCTTTCTTTGATAAATCCTTGTATTTCATACATTCATATTGTACATCAATCAACCAGGCCATCTATACAGAGAGACCCTACCGAAAGTAACTGATCACATCCATATTTATCTAGTCCGATATATCAGGAGACCCTTTTTGTTTCTAGGCTTCCTTATTCATAATTTATAGTATACCCTTGAGGTCTCACTCAAAACTGTCAAAATAAAAAAAGAATATCCTTCTCTGTTATTTACCCTTATGATAAATAGTCTCAAAATTTGCCTGTGGTGGAAAAATATTGTAGACAGTTTTTTAAAGACTACTGACATCAAATAAACTTAATCCTATTAGAAGATACTTTCAAAATGATTTTTCTTTCTGTGATATTTGCGTTATCATAAATAGATGTAAATTTTACCCCAAGCTGATCTTCAGTAGGCAATTTTTTGTGTCGGAAAATAACCTACATGAAATTAATTTCTCTCATTGATATTTGTTCCAAATGCCTGATTGAGGAACTCATTGCAGAATTTCTTTTAGTTTTCTTTACGCTGTATCTTTGCTTGAAGAGACATTTTACCCACACTTCCTCTTTGACAGACAAGCAGCTAACACAGGAACCCATCACATTAAAAGCCTGCTAATCCAGGCTACAAGACAAGGGGTGTTGTTTTTTAAGTCAGCTTCAGTGGGATGAAATTGAAGGAAAATCATTGCATAGCTATAATCAATCAAGCTGGTAACAGAAGGGAATTCAAACAAGCTGTTAAAATCATAGATTATTTCACAGCTTTCTTCCAGCTAGCTGCAGCAGAAACGCTTTCGATTCAACAGTTTGGAACAAGAGTACCCATGTCTTTTTCAGACATTTTTTTCTTAAACTTCATTAGGCTTTTCATCGTCTCTGTCCCTTAAGAAAATCATTTTTTCTATGTATATTTCAATGATGTCTGAAAATTGGACAGCCTGAAGCAATAATGCAACAAAAAATATGACAACAGTTATTGATTAGTCTTTAAAGGAGTAAGGCAGGGGGGAGGATACAAGGGGAAGGGGGG